>JAOBYK010734219.1:0-27847 GCA_025434845.1 Phenganax subtilis
TTGTCCCGGGGCAAGATTAGACCCGAGTAACTCGCCTCTACAGACAGGGACACTCGCTTGGCCGGGACAACATTTTGCCCCGGGTTCATGTGAACAGGGTCTTAGAGGGCAAAATTTAGATCAGTTCATGGTACATAAAATGTTTTGTTTTCAAACAATGGGAGACGTGTGTCATATTGAACAAACATTTATCACACATTTACTACATCAGGGGCCGGTTGTATAAAAACGTGGTTAAAGTTAACGATAGTTAAGTACAAATGTCAACCAATCAGAATCACCTATTCAAGATTTAACTACTTTTTAACCAGAAAATCGTAGTTAAAATGTAGTTAAAAGTTTTATACAACCGGCCCCTGAATGATAAAAGCATATTATAGCACAGTTTCATGGTAACAAAATATAAATTTTGAATATATTGTTTCTATGGCAATATTGTGGTGAACCTAGGGTTTGTACTCTGATCTCCTTGTAAAACTGAATGCAGAGTTACATGATGAACAACGGCTTTAAGGATCTCAGTGTTTTTATTTATCAAAAGTTTTTTGCGGGCGACCTTCACAGCAATACACCTAATATTTTTTTGAAAATCTCAGTCGGACGTAAATTATATCAGTATTCGTTTGAGGTATACACCATGTATATTTATTATTGCAAAGCTTTCGGTCCGTTAGCCCGGACCTTCATCAGTGCAACTGATATTGTTGTTTCGCCATGCAAAACTACAAAAATCTTATTACGGACGTAAATTGTTCTAATAGTTGCAATTAAGTTCATAAAGAGCACTAAAAGAGTCTCACAGAGCAAACGATCATGAAATAGTCTCGCACGTGCAGAAGGATGTGTGTTTTGATTTACTGATTACCCTAAGTTATTGACAGTTAGGTAGTTGCTATGAACAACATGTAGTGAGAATAAAACAAGGTTTGATAAACATAGAAATTTAGAAACAAACATTAACTACTCTTGACATGGTGATGAAAAACAATACAGTTGTTATGAAATGTTAAGTGCTATTAAAAAAAATTAACAGACAACGTATTTCTGTCTTAAATTTATCATCAATATTAAAAGAGAAAATTTCAACAGCATTTTGTCATCATTTCTATTCTACATTCATAATTCACGCAATTAAGGCGTTCTCCGACCTAATCTCTGTGGCCTTGTTCCTCATTCTTAAAAAGCCAAACACTTCAATACTCGCACGAAAACAGCGTATAAACTTGCCATGTATGGCTACAAACAGTTGCACGTAATAACGTGATGATGTCACAAAACTGTGACGACACAAGCAAGACACCAAAGGAAGCGAATGTTTTTGACTTCATTTGGCGGCAAGATTTGATTCCAACCCAAAGTCAATCAGGAATAGACTGCAATAGCTTGACTAAGATACCTCAAGCTTTCTGATCTCGTAAATAACGTAGTTTATCATATTATGCGACAAACTTGTACAATCACTTGTTAATATTGACACTTTCGTGGGTGCGTTGAAACATAGAAAAAAAAGCAATTTTAGGCAATAGTGACAAAGCTGGCTCAAAAACAGAAAAATTTGCGGTTCTTGAACTTAAAGAGGTCTGCCAAAAATGTGTTTATCATTTTAGTATGAATTTGCATAAGAAATTGAAAGCAAATAGACATCACCAGAATAATACTCTAATGTTGAAGTACGCCGTTCTTCTTATCCTCTGTTCAAATATAAACATTACGGCGTTGTAAATTTCGAGAACAACTACACCTTACCAGAACCGAATCACGAACTATGGTGAAGAATATGATGAAGCGTTGGAGTTGAAATTGGCCGGGGTAAAAAAAGACCAAACGAAGCAAATTTAACGAAGACAAGTACATCTACTAATTAATTAATGTTTACTAAGATATTTTACTTCATTGAAAAGCATTACAAGTGAAAACTTACCGATAAAAAGTCAAAAACAATCTAGAACTTTATCCAAGATTTCTTTCGCTTTTCTGCGGCCATCTTGATTTCAAATTTCGCTCACCTGCACGTGTTTCAATTACTACGTTCTGATTGGGCAATCCTAGTTTCAGTCTTCACAAAGATGTTTGCCTCAGTAAAGTCTAATAATCAATGGCACATTATTCCAGTATACTTTTAATCTATTCTATTTACGATACAATACATCATTAAAGTTCCAACTACCTTATATACATTTACATGAATTTTAACTTTTATTATAGGACTGATTCTACACATTGCGACTGGTCGAACTAAAGTTATTTAATTTTCCATTAAAGAATTTAAGAGGCTTGAGTGAAGACCCATTTTTAAGCATTTTATGTAAATCAAGCACTTCTCCTGCAATCTGTAAGAAACATTTTTATGTCAATGAAATAAAGGGAGCTTCTGAAAAAACAACAATAGACATGATGAGAAATGAAAGCAGAAAGACGAGTAAAAAGATTCTATCAAGAGCTTTACTCGCTGTTTTCCATTCTGCTTTAATTTCTTTGCTTTCTTTCTGAGTTTTGACACGCTCCTGAAGTACAACTTCTTCATAACTTTTAGAATTATTCTCTTTCTTTGCCGAGCATTTCATGATTTCATTTTGGTTGTCCTCTTTATTCGATGCGATAGTCAAAACGTTGTTTTCCTGACTTTCATCTTTAGACATCTTCTCAAAATTATTGGCCACAACAAAAGCTTCGTTCACACGCATTCCGATTGAGCTTGGTTTTGGTGGAGGACTTTGAAACACGCACAAAACTCGTGCAAGAAAATTAATCAAAACTTCACGCAATGTAGCTGACATTCGCGTGTCCTGTTCGGAGCAATTGAGCGTGATGCAAACTGCCACAAGAGTGAGAGCAATAAGAATCATCGCAGATATATAGAACTTCCCTATAAGAGGCACAAATTCCGAGGTTGGAGGCATAGTCTCGGATACGATGAGCATGTAAACAGTCAGAGAGAGTAAAACTGTGACCACAAGTGATATACGCTCACCATTATTTGACGGAAGGAAAAAAGCAAGGGAAGCTAAAAGAGCAATCACACCACAAGGAATGACCAAATTGAAAAGATAGAACAACGCGCGACGTCTGATGTGAATATGAACTGTAATGCTAGGATATGGCTCTATACAGCAAGGGTAGGTCTTCACAAGTTTCGTGAAGTAAATCTCAACAAGGTCCCACTCGGTGTTCTTAACGAAATTAGTGGTGTCTGCTTGTAAATAATTGAGATCGACATTGAAACCATGATATGTCCAGGAGCCAAACGTGACCTGACATATTTGCTCGTCAAATGGAAAATATTTCACGTTGATTTTACATTCTGTTTTCACTTGCACTGGAGCTAACCACGAAACTTTTCCACTGCTTTTTAACACGATGTCTGTGTCCATTCTTTGATAAAGCATGCCATAGTTTGACGCACTAGAATTCAGAAAATATCATTGGGTGAAATGTGAAGTCTATAATGGACCTTTAACCTTATAGGCAAAATTTCAAAAAAGTTTGACTGACTAAGAAAATTTTTTACCACAGCCGGAAAGAGCATCCTGAACCTATAAAAACTGCCAAGTTTAGATGTGAAGTGTTGTAAAATAAGGAAAATATAGCCGTGCAAAGTTGGCAAATTTTGCACGGCTATATTTTTCTTATTTTACAACATTTGGCAACCAAATTTGGCAGTATTTCTAAATTCAGGATGCTCTTTCAGGCTGTGGTAAAAGATTTTCCTACTTCAAAATTTTTGGAAATTTTGTCTACAAGGTTAAAGGGTCCATTGAAAGAAACGACAAATAAAAGACGATAAAAAAGTACGGGTTTAAAAATTTGAGAGCACAATTGCCTACAGAGCTAATTTTAAACAAGAAAATCTAGCAGGTTTACTCGCAATCCCATTACATTAAACTCACGTATTGTAGATGCTCATATCTGGTACCCAGATCTCTTTCTTACTAAGATGTAATTGGCTCACTCCATCATACATTGATCTATTCCAAGACAGAATATAATCGTTCCAAAATTGTCTAAACCAGATACTTGTGACCATGATTTGGTTTTTCTCATCCTAGGTAGAAAAAAGTAAAATGAAAAACTCCGTTCACTGCTCTCCACTTCTATGTTTAGCTATCAAGAAAGCACTTACAACATCTAGTATCTGACGTAATGTCATGCTCAAATTTACAGCCACTGGAGTAGTTCTGTTATAGGCAGGAAGCGTTTTTGCATTGTGATTTTTGAAGAGATCTTTTCTTAGACGAAATTCAGCTTCGTTAGTTTCTTTTGAACCTAGCAAATACATCATAATAACAACAGATACTGTAACTACAGTTGTACGGCTGGTTTTGTCAATTGAAAACCGGCTTACGTTGGTACGAGGTCTCATTCGCTTAGGATATTGGTTGAGGACGAGTTTCAATTGTTATAAGATAAGCCATCAAGATCGGGGCAGGTGTTTTTGTGTTAAAGGTTCGCACAGTTAAATGATATATGTTTTCGTAAAGTTTACTCACATGCAACGCGCGTAAGCTATCAGTTTTAATTTCAAACATGTAATAACTTTGCGCTGCTGTTTGATACATTCAGAATATGATAGCGTTGTGTAAGGACGCCAAAAAAACAAATTTCCTAATTTCTGTTTTCTTGTAGTTTAATTAATTACTCTGATATTTAACTGTGCATGTAAAACAAAATTTGTTGTGACTCGGCGTGACTCATATTTATCCACAATTTCAGCTTTTTAAAGACATACAGTGAGCGTTACTGATCATACACCTGCATGCGATCGAAATTTACCCTTTCAAAATAAATTATTGCTTGCACCTATATATATATATATATATATATATATATATATATATTTATTTATATGTATATTTATATGTATATCAGTATATGTATATGGTCGGTAATTGAAATCTTGTGGAATTAACGTCAACTCTTTAGGCTTCCAAACACTGTTATCTCACAAAAACACTTGAAACAGAAAATGACATTTTGGATAGAAAAGGTAGGCAATTCATATTTAAGTAGTACAAGTTGAAAGCCGGTCCCAGCCTGACTGAAGACAAAGGTAAAATGATTAAAAGTTTACGCTGCAAATCAGTACCACACGAACTGTCGAAGTCAATTGCAAAATTAGGTTGCAAAATTAAAAAGTAGATGGGAACTGATGTTAGCAAGATCTGAATGTTTATTTAGTGCAGTGTTTTTAATTTTCTAGTTATCAAATGAAATTGGAATTTTATCTCGAAAGTGTTGCGACTTTTCCTAGATGCACACTTCGTGAATTCTCGATTTTCAAAACTTTCTTACAACATCCACCGAAATATATCATCACAAAACTGCACTTTAACGGACCGTTATACAAGCATGTACATTGCAGTTCCAACAATTTAAGAGCAGCTGATTGGCTAATCACCTGTCTGCAATATTACAATTTAAAACGCCAGCCTTGTAAAAAGGCAATGTCTTTCAAAATTTTAAGTTTGAACAACATTCTACAGAAATATTCAAAGTAACTAAACACGCTGAAGTATAGTACCACAGCGTTGCCAAAACAGAGTGTTTTCGAAAGACGATTTCAGCGTGATTAAAATGCACTTGCAAATGGCCAGCGCGTAGGATGACATATCAAATTTTAAAACAGTTTCTGAGCTTTTTAAATTTGTTAAGGTACGACATTCACAGCCAAAAGATATTTTCCTGACATGTTGAAGCTGATGCATATAGCTCACTTTGGAGAAAATATTAATCGTCTATTGTCTAAAACTTACCGGCACTTAAAAGTACTAATCGAGTAAGAGCAAGAGCCGCTGCCAACGAGAAATGCCCAATTAACGAGCGCAACATTACTAAATCGCTGAAAAATCGTTTTTAAAAGGAGAAACGCCCCTCTTTGTATCTTTTAAATTGAACAAATTGTTTCCTTTTTGCAAGAGGACAGCATACCTAGATTTCATCTCGTCTCATTATTGCATTTACTCACGAACCTTCTTATATGCCCTGTCCACGAGCCCAAATAACTAAGATAGCTCGCTTTTCGACCAATCAAATGGTCGCTATTGTGGCTGCGTATTTTCGAGCGTCCTGATTGGTCAAAAGGTATGGGAAGTTAGTGACTGTGAGAAGACAAGCTGATATTTAGAGTCTAATAAAATATATATTTCAATTTACAAACTTTATATATTAGTAATTCTAGATTGAAAAGTGTCATAGGACTATTTAAGAAATGATGCAACAATATGGCCAGCTTTACCCATATAGCTAGCTGTGACTGTTAAATGGCTTATAACCTTAAAAAAGTCCTTTAAACCCAAAGGTTTGGATTTTTGTTGACCTTCGTCGAGTTGCAAAAACATTCAAATAACTTACGGCAGTTTTGAGACAAACGAAGCTAAGACTCTACAGAGTGAGAGAGTCTGCATGTGCAGCCGGAGATACATTTGAGTACGAACACGGATTTTTTTCGGTAAAAACTAGCTATGCACTATCCAGGCTATTTACATGAGTAATTAAATCTTTAAAAAGCTTTCATGTCTTTGTCAAAAAGTTATAGTCACAGTAGAAATAGCACAGTGCCGGCGAGACACATACAATCTTTCTCATCCTTGCGTTTGATTGTATAATAACCTATCTATCTAACTTCTGCTTACATCGAAGCTAAAAGAAAGATAATTAAGCAAAGATAGATGACAAAAAATATTAAAAGGAAAAATCTATCAAGAATCTTCGCTGCTTGTTTCCACTTCTTTGCAATAATTTTATCCTCATGTTTCATCCGTAGCTCATCCGTAAGCACTCGAACTTCTTCCACTAAACTTTCCTCTATACTTTTCGTCTTTCTCTTTTTTAACTCCACCATGAAACCATCTTTTGGGTTCCCTTCACGATCACTAACAAGTGGTTTGTCTTCTGTGATCTTCGTGAACTTTTCATTATTAATGCTAAGCGAAATTGCACTATTCACTTGAGGCAAGCTCTCCTCAACATTCACACACACAATTCGAGCAATGAAATCGATAAGCATTGTCTCGACCCAGTTTGGCATTGGAGTTGTCATAACCCAAACTTTGTACGTCAAACATGTCGCAAATAGGCACAACGCAATTTCGACAATAATGCCTAGACAAAAAATCCCCAGCGTCGGAACAGCATCGGAAGTCTCCGGTAACGACGATGACACAATGAGCATGTAGACTGAGTTTGCAAGCAAAACTGTGATTACTAATGACACTCGTTCACCATGATTAGAAGGCAATATGAATGAAAGTAGTGCAAGTAATGCTATAAGCGCGCATGGAATGATCAAATTCAAGCCATAATACAAAGTGCGACGCTTGATACGTAAAACTAAAGTCACATCCGGGTAAGGAATCTTCTTTTCGCCATAAAGTTTCAAATTATTTTCTAAAATAGCGCTCTGAACTTCCCACTCGCCACTGAGAATGAAATTACTCAATTCTGCATATTTTTCATAATATGAGATGTTGATTTTGTATCCATCGTACGTCCAAGAGCCAATCGATACATTACACTCTTGCTCATCGAATGGAAAGCGCGAGACATCTATTCGACATTGCGAAAGCAAGGCCGCAGGCGCATTCCATGAGCAGTTTCCGTCATGCGTTATCACAAGTTTAGTTGCTAAACGTTTATACAAGATGTCGATCTCTTCTTCAAGACTTGCTCTGAAATTGTTTAAACAATGCAAAAGTTTCAGACAAGAAGTCTACCAATTTAAATCATGCATGATATCTTTTCTATCATTATCATCATGACTAATCTGTACATGCAACTCACTCATTGAACAGAGCAACATCTGGTAGCCAGAAGAACTCATTATTTGCATGAACACTCTTTATCCCCTCATATTCCTGAGGGTCCCATTTCAAGAATGGATTATTCCAATAAAAATTAAGCCAGACTGTGAGACGAATTGCTTGATTTTTCTCGTCCTAATCAAGAAGAAATTTCAAATTAAGGGTCACTGCAGTATTCGACATTATTATGTATTATAACGGTAGCGAATTCTCTGTGCTTTCTCGTTCCCAGTTTATTGCGCAGTCACGTTCAGGACTGACATCAATGACAGTCATGACACCAACTTGCAACATTCATAATTCTTCAAATTAATTTTAAAATTCCAGTTACAAAAAGAGTTCAGTTGAACTTACCACTTTAGCAATTTGTCGCAACTTAATGTTAAGTTTCAAGTCGACTGGAGTGTTAATATTACGGGCTGGAAGGATTTCTTTTACAACCTCAGACTCATTAGTCAGTCTTGTCACGAGGGTGCGTTTTGCGTCAAAATAAGATGTGTTTGTCCCTTAATTGAAAGAAAATATATTTGCAAAAACTTCCCAAATGTGTTAGGATACTGTTGTTTAAAATAGTGACAACGAAGATGATTTACGAGATAATTCAAAGTTCACGAGATAATTCAAAGTTTCATGTAACATTAAAGAAACTACAGAACATGCAAATGAGATCTCTGGTTGCTAAGTTTGAGTGAAACATGTTTTTTAAATAAACTATTCAATGACTTTCAAGTGACGCTGTTGATATCTAAAAGCATGTAAAAAATTGTTACTTATTCGAACGTTATAAAATCAAGCATTCGTGACTGCTATTAAAAATACTGTGTCGTAGTTTTCAGGAATCATAAATATTGGTACTATCATAGACAACACAAGAATCTATTTGGCCATCAATATATTCATTTGATTTCAACACAAAGTAAAACAGAATTGAGACGACCGCCATTATTACAGTTTAGAAATTAGTGTACTTAAAACTACAGCAGTCGAGCCATAATCATTAGCGAGCGTTCTGGATTCATAATGACAAGTGTGCAGTTGAAAATAAAAACAAAATCTTGTTGATCAAAGCAATCAACATGAAGAGAGGAGGAAGTAAAGAGAAAAGTACAATTTACCTTCAATTAGATTGAAATATTGGCATAAACACACAATGTAGAACCAAAGGACGATCGAACGATGGTAAGATGTAATCATTTTTGTCTCTGTGTCACTTTCAAGAAACAATATGAGTCATCTAAATTGTCTCTAGTGTACTGTCTGAAGCAATGAAGTGAAATACGAAACGTTTCCACTCAAGCAGGACCAAGGAGGATTGGGTTTGTTTTCAGAGTTGATCACGTCACGTATTGGACCAATTGCGCAAGAGATGAATCTGAAATAAGGAACAACGTATTATCGTAAGAAGATCCATGAAAGACAGCTGGGCCAGTTGTATAAAACTATTCACTACCTTTCCACAGCGATTTTACGGTTAAACAATAGTTAAGTCTTGAATTAGGCTATTCTGGATGCTTGGTCTCAGCTGTAGCTACTACGTTTTTATACCACCGACCCCTCACTGTTCTGTTGTTAAAAGGATAATTACATACACGTTGAAAAGGTGTTTTATTCATTAGCAAAAAGATGTACTGCTTTTCGAGTGGATGATAATAAACTCGTTTAGCTATACTTTTATATTTTGGTAAAAAGAATAATTCAGTTTGATCTTTCCATCAACCTTTTAACCACCAAAAGAAAGTTAAATTTCGAGAATGTCGAAACAAAGAAATTTAAAGTTATATATAATTCATGTGCGACAGGTTATTGCATAAAATTAAAACTACATTCCCATTTAAATGAACATTGCAAACAAATATGATAGATAGATAGAGATTGCAATCTGTATGCAAAATAAAAACGATTGGTAGGCGTCGTCTTTTGAGAGACATGGAAGATAAGACAATAGTTCAGGTTATTTAAAAAAACAACAGCAAACTTACCAATATGAACTGCCAATTCCAACGTGGTGCGAGTGCTTGTAAACGCTCTAATTGTAGAAAAGAAATCGCTGAGAACAATTATATCTAGTTAGAACAAATTAAGAGCATTCTAATCGGTTAGGACCGTTCTATGGAACAATAACGCATCTACTTGGCATTCAGTTACGCAATTTTGTTTGGTTATAAAATACTAGCAACATGAATCGACAAAAAAAAGGTGATGAAGAATTCTCATAACACACATATCTTCTCTTATCTGAGTTCTCTGAGAATCTACACCCCATAATAATATGCATAAAACTTAAAATGACTGTTAATAAACAAAACAAGTTTTTCGTCAAAATAAACTGTTATATCCTTTTTCGCATTTTCGTTCAGGAACTGTCATTATTATGCAAATAGGATTCAAATGAGCAGGTCAAAATAAGTGAAAATTGCAAATGCAATATATTGTTAAATTGGAGAAAAGGAATTACATTGCAAGTATCAGGTATTTGAACGGCCAAGTAGAAAATCACAGCGTTTCTTGTTGAGATACATATAATCACAGCTTGGGGGCGAGCAGTAGACTTAATCCACAAACGGAAATATAAAACGCCATGAAAAAAATTATAATATCTTAATAGAAAGAGTGTTGTGAGGCGAAGCGTGGGTCGAGTGCTTTCGAAGTTGTTTATTAAAAGTCCTGGCTACAAGCGAATGTATCGCACAGTGGCACAGCTCCAACGAAATTTCAGAGCCTGGAGTATCCTAACTAAGGTATGTGTTAATCGTTTCATGTTTGTGTTCATCTGAGCTTCGTTGCTGAGGGATTATAACGAAACGAAATATACTTTGTCGTCAAGTGGTTGCTGTGGTTTTATGATTTCCCATATCTTCCATTTCGACGCTCCCTTAAATTTTCCTAATCATGAAATACCTTTGATTAACTTTAAGTCTTAATACACCTTAGTGCTGCAAGGTCGGCTATTGTTTTTTTGTCTTGTATAATGTTGTCGGGTGTTGTGTGTAATTGGTCAAGTCACGCATAGTTTGATTGGAATTATACGAAATATGGCTCTGTCAGCTGCTGGTCTGGTTGGTGTTTAACCATGGTTAGAACGGAGCTAGGCATCACTAAAACACTTCTGAAATTATAGAGAGAAAAAGACTTGGGAAAGTATAGAAAATACAAATATTACATTGAATAAAATGTCGAGCGTATTGTACATTGAATTATGTATTGAGATATTAATATCGAAGATTAATGAATATCTCGCCATGATTACACCTTTAATTAAAGATGGATTTAGTTCATTTCAACACTGACGCTCTAATTCGTTTCTCATCAGGATTTTTTTAAACTACGTTTCAAAATTTATAAATCTGCGGAATCGATACTTCTCATACAGTTGCTAATAACTTTAGTGCGAAAATAAGTTCATCCAAAATAACTCTGCAATCAAAGAGATCTTTATTATAAAAAGTCTTTTAATTAAAAGGAACATTGTATCTAAGGTATTAAACAAACCATCCCTTCCTAAATTTCATTCATTGATCAATCAATGATCATTTGTGTCATCTTAATAAAACAATACGCAGTGAATATTAATCATTGGAAATCATTGAAGGTTCATATTTCACGAGCATAATCTTTGCCAAATTTAGGGTAAGTTTGTTTAAATCATTCTTAGTAATTAAACTGCGGATACAGGAAATTGCTGCTGTTTCATGAACTACAAAACGTTTTGAGAATCCCCGATTGAGCTTACTTGTATGTGAACTAGTATACAGTACATGTTCATAAATTTCTAGGAATTCATTGGATAGGCTCAGGTTAGTCAATAGTTTTAATTTCTTGAAAAGCAAACAATAGCAAAATAATAAACAAATGAATGCAAATTTATTGTAACATAACTACTTTAGCTTTATCATGTGGTGATCATTTTGATCTATTTGAAGGATAAATTTTATTAGTCTTTGAAAAAATCTCGAGTTGGTTTAGAACCAAATATTGCAATCTGATGGTGACTCGTGACTCTAAGTTTAACATTCTATCAACAGAATTGTTCAGCTTAAACTGGTCAAGCAAATCCGAATAACAGAAATACAGAAAGAACCTAATGCAACTCCACTTGAAATATTGCCATCCTGTATTTTATCTCAGATTACATTAGATGTTTTTGCACTGATAATATATTGTACAAGACGCGTCCTTGCTCTTTCGTTTTTGCTATAACTAAACTATAACTATGACATGTCATCCGATACCAGAGTATTTTACACGAATATAAAAGGCGAACTCTATATGAAACGATTTAATCGAAACAATTTAGCAATTTACGTAAATATGTGATATTACGTTGCTAATAAAGTGTGAGGCGTTTCTACATGACGTCACACGCGTAGATTCACCCCAAGGGTTTACGTGCTTTCGACTCTCAAATTCAATACATAGAATAGTGTGTGGTTTATGAAAGACATAGTTAGCTGTTGAGCAACATCAGTCAAGATTTTAGAGATCAATGTTTTAGGATGTAAATTTTTTACAAACATTTTAACAGAAGCTATTGGTGTAGCGCAATCTAAGCAGCCTTTAAGAATCGCAATAATGACATCGTCGCTATCATAAAAAAAGTGTAAAAGAATTTTGCCTCTAGGAGGTCTTCAAGAGCTTACTCCAAGTATGTTCTTTAAGCAGCCAGATGCATGCGAGACTTTAATCTGCTGAAAAAAGATTAATAATTTATATGAAGTTTCAGCGTGAGTTTACTCAAATTGTGAAGGCAAAGTTCTCTTAACAAGAAGAAAGTGAAAAATTACACAATCAAGCTGTTTGCTTAATTGGACAAAGACTTGAATTGAAATTCTTCCACGTAAGAGAAGCCGGACGTATTGTGTAAGATAATTCTTCAGTTGCAAATTTGTCGCTTTGAAATTTTCAGAGAGAAACGATGCATAAATAGAATATTTATCATCAATTTCAACGTTTTCTTACTTTTATATGCCGCAAACATGCATGATGTTTAGTGTACGATGAACGATGCGGTTTTCAGTAATCCTTACAAGGGAGAGAATTTTGGGCAAGTTAGAATTTTAAAACATCATAGTTTTCACGATAATGTGTTCACCACCATCTGCTGCCCTCTGATCTATGGATAATGCTCATAGTGGAACTCATTCAGACATGTAGTCGTAGGCGTAATGTCATAATAAAATACGAATTAATATACTGACCATTGAAAGCTGAAAAGCATCATTTGCCGCTAATCACTTCACGATCTTTGAATTTTTGGCATCCCGATTCTCTCTAAACGTAAAGATACAATTAGGATTAGAAAACCAAACAAGAAACGGTATTTATTAATATATTTTAACAAATTTACAGGTCCAAAAATAGTTTTGAACTGATCACAACTGTTAACTATACCTTGCTGGGAAGATGGCGCTACGTTTGACTATGAGACTTCAATGTGTGCTGTTTATTTACTTTGTTGTCCTTATCTCAAAATCATCAGGTAAGTCAAATAAGACTTTAAGGAGTTTATGAATAAATAAAATCATTTTCATCATGCAAACATTTTATACACTTCACAGGTCTCGACCAAGAATATTTTGAAGCACAAGAAAGATTGATCAAGACTATAATTGATAAATCAGAAGCTGGGAAAGAAATCTTACCAATGGCAGACAGTTCAACGCCAGTCCTAGTGAGAATTGGTCTTGGCATACGGCAGATTGCAACTGTGGTAAGGTTCACGGTTTATATTTCCTCCAGTTTTGTATTCTAGCAAGAAATTACTGTCACTAACTGCAGTAATTCAAGCCTGGTTTTCATATAACGTACTACGATGGTTACTGATCTTTGCTTTTTTGCAGGACGAAGTGAACCAAGCATTACGATTGAATGTATGGATGCGATTGTACTGGAATAATCCTTTCTTGAGCTGGAAACCAGAAGACTACGGCAATGTCACAAGTGTTCATCTTGACAACGCTCTAATGTGGACGCCGGACATAGCAATGTATAACAAGTAAGGAGTCCGTATAGTGGTCCGAAGAAGACAATAATATCAGGAACACGAGCAGTTTGTGAGATTCAGAGTAAATGTACTTGGCTAGGGTTGTAGTTGTCCTACAAGAAAAGCTCGAAAATATCTTTTTTCAGTTCATTTAGTCAACTAAAACAAGATGATACTATAGATCCAACACACCTCTGTCTTTTTTATTTTAACAATAATTCCATCATTCTTATATTTTTCTGTAATAAATTTCTAGAGCTAGTCTTGAGGAAGAAATTGACATCTTGTACAAGAGGATAAGTACTTCTGTGATATTACAACATGACGGGAACTGCACTTGGTTGTGTCCTGTAACTTTGCTTTCTCAATGTAAAATAAATGTTCGTAAATTTCCTTTTGATGAGCAGGTAATGAAAATGTGTTCTTTACTCAGCCTCGCTATGAGTTGCTTCATTAATTAACAACACATCGTAGTTTGTTTGCAAGTAATAGAATGGAATTACTGGATCAATAATAGATGACTACTGCTAGATCTCTAGGAGAAAGAGTTTCGAAATCAGAAAGCCATTCACCAGGATTATTTCCAGTTTTGGATTGATAACTACTGATAGAGATTGTTTTTTTTATTTTTAAGGACTGTCCTCTGCTATTCGGCTCTTGGACGTACTC
The DNA here is from genome assembly GCA_025434845.1 of Phenganax subtilis. NCBI lineage: Eukaryota > Metazoa > Cnidaria > Anthozoa > Malacalcyonacea > Clavulariidae > Phenganax > Phenganax subtilis. The sequence continues at coordinate 14,446 of JAOBYK010734219.1, forward strand.
AGTGCTGGGTATTGACGTTGCTCCAGGACCAACTGATGTTAACGATTTCATTCCTAATGGAGAGTGGACTGTTTTGGAGTACAGCATGAAACGCAATCTAAAAACTTACAGTGCTGGTCAATATCCTGACGTCACTCTGAAATTTCGTATCCAACGTCAACCACTGTATTACACCTTGAACCTTATTCTTCCCTGTACAGTAATCTCAATCTTAGCATTCATGTCTTTCGTTCTGCCTTCCAATCATGGCGAACGCATTTCACTCGTGATTACCGTTTTACTAGCAATGTCTGTATACATGCTCATAGTCTCGTCCACTCTGCCCCAGACTTCTGATGCGATTCCCGTCATTGGTACATACTTTCTCTGCATAATCGTGGAAATCGCGTTGTGTCTCCTAGCAACGTGTTTCGTGGCGAAAATTCAAGATCACCATTCAGAGATGCCCCGTTGGTTCGACAAACTTGTGAATAAAAGACTCGCACGTTTCTTGTTTATATCAAACACTTTGAATGAATACGACGAAGTGTCTAAGATCACTTCAGTCAACGGCCACCCAAAGATACTTGATGTGAATATAAATGAAGCAATGCTCACTGAAAACGACATAAAATACCAACAAATAGCCAATCAGAAAGCAGCACAGAAACTCCATGATGAACTAGCCGTGCTGTCTGACGACGTACACAAAAGGCAAAAACGTGACGCGAAACATAAGAAATGGCGTCACGCGGCCAAAGTACTGGATCGATTCTTCTTGGTACTTTTCTCCTTCATATTTCTCGTCATCACCGCCTCTGTGTTTGGAGGACATTAGCACGAAAGGGAATTCGCAAAAATTGCTTAGATGAAGGTTGAAGCAAGTTTCTTACAGACAGAGCAATGAAGGATTGACTTTGGTGTTAAAATTGCATGACAAAATGGTTAAAACATGCAAAGCAATTGCCAGAGGAAAAATAACCAGCAAAGTATTCGCACAGTGAAACACTCGCTTTTAATATACATTTGGTAGAAGTAATTTTATTTACAAACGTATGTAGAAAAAGAAGACATGTAAGATTGTGTTACTGTGAGACCTTACGCAAAGTTGAGTCTTTGGTCACACTTCTACATAACGTTTACATAGGACGGAGTGATGCCATTCGAAGTTTAATTGAAGTATTAACTGAGAGTACATGCTTAACATAATAATGATAATACGCAAAAATTTCTGACTGCAACCATTCGCGATTTCTTTTTAAAATAACCAATCTCCCCATGCGCTACCGTATAGGCCTTTATAAAGTCGATGAAGCAAACGAAAACAGGCTTACGGACAGGTTGTTTGCTGTCATGCAATTCTCTTTGAAACCTATATAACTCGTGTTTATAATTTTATTGTTTCCAAAAATTCTTTGAACCTGATTCTCATAATTCACGTAAAGAATTTCCTCAAAGAACTACTTATGCAGAATATGTGTTATTTTTAAATGGTCAAGTCACGCATGGTTTGTCCAGAGTTGAACCAAATTAGTTTTGCAATCAAAGAGATCTTTATTATCAAAATTCTTCTATTATAAAGCAACATAATGGCATTAAACAAAGCATTTCTTCCTATTTTTCTTCATTCATAAATCAATGATCATCTGTGTCGTTTTAAACAATATACAGCCAATCGTTGAAAATCATTGAAAGTTCATATTTCAAGAGCATAATCTTCGCCAAATTTTGGGTAAGTTTGTTTAAATCATCCTTTAGTAATTAAACTGCCGATACAGGAAATTGCTGCTGTTTCATGAACTGCAAAACGCTTTGAGGGTCCCTGATTGAACTTTACTTGTACTTGAAATTGTATACAGTACATGCTCATAGTTTTCTGAGACTTCATTCCTTTGGCTAGGGCGGAAAACTTGAATAAAGTAGTTTTTCTGATCAATTTGATCAATTTCAAGGATAAATGTTATTGGTCTTTTGAAAAATCTCGCTTTGGGTAAACGTCACAATTTGATACTGCAGTTTACATTGGTCAAGCAAAATCAGGAATGCAAATAGGCGCGCGTAGCGTACTTACGGGTAGCCTATGTTTGTCAGTCTCAAAACTGCGCATAGTCACTGGTTTGGTTTAAGACCATATAACATCTACTAACAACCATGCATAGCAGCACTTCGTGTCTTAAATTTTCAGAATATTCATAGCGAAGTAACTGTACAGTAATTGACTTGCCTCCCACTGAAATGGGTAATATGGGAGTAGGCTTTTCATGAACTACGCAACCACATGGGCTATATATAATCCCACCAGTTTTCTGACCAGAGACATTTCATTAAACTTTTGTCCTGGTAGATGATCGCAAAACCACGCATTTAAAAACTTATATGTAAATCTCTAGACTGGCAACTATATTGTTCTTTTTCGCTTGACGCTTCAAGAAAACATTTTGGTAAATCTTTGAGGGTTTAACGCCAACTGGACAGCCAGAAGCAAAACAAAATCGCCCCAAAACTGAAAAACACTAGGTCAAAATCCCAAGAATTCAAAAAATTTTTGAGGGATCACCACCGCGGACCCCCTCCTGGTATAGACACGACGAAGTCTCGTACACCATCAATTTTCATATAGCTGCGCAGTCCCTGCTTTTTTTTGCAAGTTGTGTGCACAATCAAACCACACGTTAAATGAGATTACATACAAACGATCCAGGCTGAGTTAATGGAAGTTGTTGTGGCGATTGTTGTAGGCATTGCAACATAACGTTGCTAGGGAAGAAAATGTACGTTTCTAGGAGCGGAAAAATGCATTGTCACTCAAAACAATTATTCAGAATTTACCCTACTCGCTCTCGGTTATTTTTGAACATAATGACGGAGCGCAGAGCGCATGGTGATTATGTATCTCGAGCTCAGGCAATATTCTGTACAAAGAAAAAACAGATAACATTATTTATCAATATATTTTTACAAATTTAGAAGTCCAAAAATAGTTTTGAACTGCTCATAATTGTTAACTATTCCTTGCTGAGAAGATGGCGCTACGTTTGACTATGAGACTTCATTGTGTGCTGTTTATTTACTTTGTTGTCCTTATCTCAAAATCATCGGGTAAGTCAAATAAGACTTTAAGAAGTTTATGAATAAATAAAATCATTTTCATCATGCAAACATTTTATACACTTCACAGGACGCGACGAAGAATATTTTGAAGCACAAGAAAGATTGATCAAGACTATAATTGCTAAATCAGAAGCTGGGAAAGAAATCTTACCAATGGCAGACAGTTCAACGCCAGTGCTAGTGAGAATTGGCCTTGCGATACGGCAGATTGCAACTGTGGTAAGGTTCACGGTTCATATTTCCTCCTCCTGTATTCTAACAAGAAATTACTGTCACGAACTGCTGAGATTCAAGCCATGTTTCCATACAACGTACAACACGGACGATGGTTACTGATCTTTGCTTTTCAGGACGAAGTAAACCAAGCACTACGATTGAATGCGTGGATGCGATTGTACTGGAATAATCCATTCTTGAGGTGGAAACCAGAAGATTACGGCAATGTCACAAGTGTTCATCTTGACAACGCTCGTATGTGGATACCGGACATATCAATGTATAACAAGTAAGTAAGAGTCACTAGATTGGTCTGAAAAAGAAGACAATAATGCTATGAACATCTTTAATGCACAATTTCAGATTCAGAGTAAATGTACATAGCTACGGGAGACTATGGTGGCCTAATATTTGTCCTACAACAAAAGCTCGAAAATGTTACTTATTCTAAGACCATTTAGTCAACCAACACAAAATGATATAATAGTTCCAACACACCTTTGTCCTTTTTATTTTAACAATAATTCCATCATTCTTATATCAGTCTGTGATCCATTCCTAGAGCAAGTCTTGAGGAAGAAATTGACATCTTGTACAAGAGGCTCGGTACTTCTGTGATATTAAAACATGACGGGAACTGCACTTGGTTTAGTCCTGTAACTTTGCTTTCTCAATGTAAAATAAATGTACGTCATTTTCCTTTTGATGAACAGGTAATGAAAAATGTCTTCTTTTATACTGCTTCTTTACTCAGCTTCGCTATGGCTTTAAAACCTCATTAACAACACATCGTAGCTTGTTTCCAAGTACAAGAGTGGAATTCCTCTTTCAGTAAAACTGGATCAATAATAAATGACTCCTGCTAGATCTCCAAAAGAAAGAGTTTCAAAATTAGAAAGCCATTTACCAGGATTATGAAAACTACTGATAGCCATTGTTTTTTTATATTTAAGAACTGTCCTCTGATATTCGGCTCTTGGACGTACTCAGCGCTGAATATTGACGTTGCTTCAGAGGGAGCTGATTTTGACGCCTTCATTCCTAACGGCGAGTGGAATGTTGTGGAGCATCTCATGAAACGCAATGTAGAACATTACACGACTGGTACATATGCTGAAGTCATTCTGAACTTACGTATTCAACGCCAACCATTATACTACACCTTGAAACTTATTCTGCCTTGCACTGTCATCTCGATCTTAGCATTCCTGTCTTTTGTTCTGCCTTCCCATCATGGCGAACGAATTTCACTCGTGATTACCGTGTTACTAGCAATGTCTGTATACATGCTCATAGTCTCGTCCTCTCTGCCCCAGACTTCTGATGCGTTTCCCGTCATTGGTACATACTTTCTCTGCATAACCGTGGAAGTTGCCTTGTGTCTCCTAGCAACGTGTTTCGTGGCAAAACTTCAAGATCACCAATCAGAGATACCTCCATGGTTGGATAAATTTGTGAACCAAAGACTTGCACGTTTCTTGTTTATATCAAACACTTTAAACGAAGACGACGAAGTGTCCAAGGGCACTTCAGGCAACGTCCGCCCAAAGACACTTGATATGGGCTTATATGAAGCAAAGCTCACTGGCAATGGCATCATCAAATACCAACAGATAGCCAATCAGAGAGCAGTACAGAAACTTCACGATAAGCTAGCCGTGCTGTCTGATGACGTACAAAAAAGACAAAAACGTGACGCAAAACACCAGAAATGGCGACAAGCAGCCAAAGTACTGGATCGATTTTTCTTGATACTTTTCTTCTTCGTATTTCTCCTTATCACTGCCGCTGTGTTTGGAGCACATTAGCACAGAATAGCATGCGGAAAATTGCTTGAATGAAGTTCGAAGCAACTTTCTTACCGGCAGAGCAACAAAAGATTGACTTTGTAGTCAAAGGGCACAACAAAATGTAACAAAACATGCAGACCAATCGCCAGAAATCATCATCCAACCAAAATCAACCATCAAGATATTCGCACAATGAAACACTCGCTTTTAATATAGATAGAGTAGCAGTTTATTTACAGACGTATTTACAAAATGAAATCATTTAAGATTGTGTTACTATGACAAGTTACGCAAAGTTGAATCATAGTTCACACGTGTGATGAAGTTTGGAGTTAATAAATTACCGATACGATTACTCTAAGGTACCATTTCCAATAAAATAGATTGAAGTTATAGACGGACTGATCGACTGCTTTTGACTGCAATTGATCGTTACAGCAATTTCGCGAAATATATCTTTGGCTTACCAGAGAAAAATGACCTCATCACTTGATGTCACAAAGCAGAGCGACCCCCCTGAGTATCCAGTGATCTGGGTTCTGAATGGTTCTCAGTTCCACGTCAGCAATATACGTCAGATCAGTTCTTCGAGGTTTCTTGTAGATTGGGCACTGATACATCCGGGTATCACGCGCTGCTGTCGAATTGATGGCGTAGATATGTATAACCGGAAGTGGCGCGAATAACACTTTCGCTGCGGGTTCAATCAATTTTGATCCCCTGCGGTCCCAGCCCGCACCATCCAAATACAAACCATGGACATAGACTCCTTCAGTCGGAGGCTGCGAAATGTCGTCTTTGAAAAATCTTGTGACGTCATTATGGAGGACTACACAGTCTAGTGCCCAGCCCTTGTGAGCCCGCGTTACTTCCTTTAAGACAAAAACACGCACGCATGGGCATGTTTAAAAATCCCGTTAGCAAATTTTAGATCGCAGTAAAGTTGGCGAAAACGCTCAAAGAAACTTTGACAAACATGGCCCACAGTTCGAAAGTACAAGCTTCTCCTTAAAACTATGAATTTTAAAATAGATTGCTTCAAAAATGCAAAAAGTTCAAACCGCAAGATACACTAAAACGCCTATTTAATTTTATCTCACACAACGCAATGACTTACCTGTCTCATAGCTGTGAGAAAGCCTTGAGGATTGAAAAATCCTGTCATCCAGAAAACAATAGGTCGTCCATCAAATATCCAACTTCGAAATTGAAGATTCCTTTCGAGTAATTCGGTGTACCAGAATCCTAGCGTTGAAGAATCCCAGGATATCTAAGGACAAATAACACCTCCCACGGTAAACTGCTGTTTTTCAACTGTTTCAATTTTCATTTTTCAGGTAGTGGTAGCACTGTCATTGAAATTTCAGTATAATCTGACCAAGATTTTCTAGTTATTTTATTTAATCAAAGACCCATTGCACACTAGACAAAATTTTGATCTTGAAAAAAACATTAATACAGCTAGAGAGAGAGCTTCACGAAATTAGTAAAAGTGCAAAATTTAGTTGCAATTTGGAGTAAAGTGTGGAAACTATCACCGCCCGAAGTTCGCAGTTTCTGTGTATATCTATATTACGAGGCCGAAATTGACACCTTTTTTGAGGGAGAGACAAACTTCGCATTGCTATACTAGCAGCATTTTACAACACTTCGCGATGAAGCCTCGAGTTTTTACTTATTTTATGATGGTGTTTCGAGCTCTGATTATGGCTATCTTTCTTTTTCGCTTTATCAAAATTTAATTCATTATGCAATGCGTCCATTGAGAAGACAAACTGACCTTCTGCCAGTGTTTCGGCACACGGGAATCGTACATGCAATCAAGAGTATCACGTAGTACCTAAAGAAATTTAGAATTTATAAAAAAATTACGAAAATACGCTAAAAGCATTTGAACTTAGAGAAGATAGCAAGAAAAACATCACTATGTCAAGAAGATGAAGAGAAACGAATGGTTAACGGCTTAAAATGAGATATAGAAAGGCATTTCTCAGTCCATACTTCGCTCATGATAATAGTTCCATCAATAGCAAGTTTCAGATCGGTCAGAGTCTCCCTGACAGCTGTAATGACACGTTGCATACGATCTAGTTCTTGTCGCAAGAAAATATTCATCGGAGCATACGCCCCCATCTTCTCCAACCTCGCTTTCACCTTGAACACACAAAAAAACAATACATTCAAGCAGTTGCAAAAGAACTGTTTCATGCTAAACTTGACCACACCAACCTCGTGAGGAATATAATCTTCAGGTAGTTTCTCTAACATATCATCCGCCAAACGATTCACGACAGATTCACGAGTCTCCCCGGCTCCTCCCGAGCTATCCTTCGGCTGAATATTCAAAATAGTGTCCAGACAATTCTGTGCGACGTTACTTTGATACCTATAGCAACATAAAAAAATAGGAATTCCATAAAAAATAAATATCTTTCTAGAGTTTATTGTGACGAGAACTGAGTAGTCTACGATGTATACCAATGCTACATAAAGTATTTCGAACAGATATTAAGCCACCCAGTATAAAGAAATCAGTTTCTCTCTTCCGGTCAGTGTATCGAGTCTTACGTGATATCAGCGTTCGGATGAAGACCAAATACTTCTGGTGTGTCAACCAAAGCCAATGTGTCAATGTGATCCAAATACTGAGTGACTGAATTGCATTTTGGGATAGTATATTTCTTGTAGAAGTTGAAACTTGTGCTGAACATTGCGTCAGTAAACCAAACCTAAAACACAAGGACAGTAAGCAAACAGACAAACATGTACACAAGAAGTAAAATAATATCAACGGTAGAGATACTCACTCGGCAAAATGTGTTGAGTAATCGTTTATCAAAATCATCAGTGACTCGACCGCCATATTGTACTTCTCCTAACATATATCTGACTGTATTCCATGAGACACCTTTCTTTAAATCCATGTCATCAAGATGATTCTGAACAAACTGAACACTCGATGTGAAATCAGCTTGATTAAACTCATACGGAATATTCCAGCCAAGAGGACCATATTTACGACGCTCCTACGGGCACATATAAATATGCGAATTACAAAAATACTCTCGTCTACTTCAAGTCATATTATAACTGTAGCTACCTGAACAGTCGAGTGCAAAAAGGCGACAGCATATAACATTGGTTTCCATTGAGGAAGACCGCAGACATCTAGCTGGTCTTGTGAAATACCTAAAGAAATAAACCAGTTAGAAATGAGGTTTAGAGATTGAAGCCAAAACTTTAAACAATTCAGTTTGGTTGTACCATTGTATGTTCTTTTAAGACCAGCTTTCAGCCCTTGTGGCGGTTCATTTGTGAACTTTATGGACATCTGTAAAAGAAAGAAAGTTTCAGTATCGACAACTAGGCATTAACACTATTACTGTAATCTATTCTTATTTTGTGACGTCACATGTATACCTGAAGCAGCCCGATAGGGAACTGGGGATGAACTTCTGTCGTAATCCACAGTCGAAAGTCATGATGCACATGCTCAGTATCCATGACAAGATCAATGAGCTCATCCAGAAAGTTCAAACCAAGATGACAGTTTTGCAAAGCCGCCCAACCTCCCTGAAAATGCAAAAACATGTGGGAATGAGCTTGATTTGTTTGTTTTGATGAAAGTATAAACTTCTGATTTTGACTAAAATGCGCTGCTATTTTCAGGCACCGTCTATATTGTCTAATTTCCTACCGTTTGCATAAATTGACTGAGCAGTCTTCGAGCGTGAACTTCTTGCCCTTGTCCCATCGATATCGCACGAAACTCTGAAAAATAAACAGTACTTCATTGTTGAACAAGTTTCAGAAAACAGTGACAGAAAATAATCGAAGTCTCACCTAATTTATGCCTCTTCGCCAAGGATTCGATCGAGTTTGTCGGATCGGACCCCATTGAGAGGAAACAAATCAGAGGGGTTCGTTCATCTGTTTCTTCCCAAGTCTTTTCAAGATCCAATATCACACCCTCCGCATACGAAGGACCAAGGGACTCTGCGATGTATTTACGAGCCTGGGAAAGAGTACGGTCTGGACACCAGGACCTGCGCGGAAATATCATAAATTAACATAAATCACGTTAATGTCTGGATTAATCTGACAGTGGATACTCACCGTATCAAGAGCAAACGTCTGAAGGTATCTAATGATTGGTGATAACCATCTGGTATTTCAGCTGCCTCTGGCGCTTCTTTATCAAACCAAGATTTCCAAGCTTTTTCATTTCGAGACACCTTCAACGTAAATAAAAACGTTTAGTAAACCGATCACATTTTCACAACATATGAGCAGACCACAGTGATAAGTGACTTGCAATTGCCATAACACAAACTGCGTACCTGATTAAGAATATCTGAGAATTGTGGCAGCTTGGAAAGTTCGACGAGGTTTAACCAAGTCATATCTGTGATCCATTTACAAGGTTTAGGTTGGACGGCGTTAAGATCCAGTGCAGCACCCCCTTAAGTAAGCAGATATTCCATTACACAAGTTCGATGACCAGCTTTATCTTGTCACAGAGGCACATGAGCAGAAACTAAGCTTACAGCTGAGGTATCATTACGTACCTTTGATCAACGTAAGAAACTCGTTATGTCGTATCCTCTTATTTTGGAGATCAATTTTCAAAGCAAGAAGAAGCGTGAATAAGAGCTTGTCTTTTTCGTACAATCCTCGCACAGAGTACGCAAAGACACCATAAGTTAAGTACTCAATAATATTCGCAATTCTTTTGGAAGTAATTGGAGAAGCGTTTGACCTAAGAAAGGAAATATCGTCAAGAGAGACCCTTATACTCGTATCGCAAAAATTTTCAAGTTTTTTTAAAATATGTTTTTATAATCTGAAAACAACTTGTTTGAGCAAATACGTTGATGGATAAAATGCCTGGGAGAAATTTGGGACCGTTTGGGCACAATGGGAAAAACAACCTGTAGTCTTTTCTCAAAGAATGAATTGCTGAAATCAAGGTAGAATCGAGCTGATATCGCGGAATCAACTGGCCTCGGATTGCAATGGAGAAAAAAAAACCAACCTAGCCATGGCCATGTCGAACAGTCCTAGGAATTGCTTCAAAGATGTCTGATACATACAATTCACCATGGACATTTCAACAATCAAGAAATATAGAATACTACCACGTGTTGCCACTGGAAAAAAAGAACTAAATTTCACATCTACATAAAATAGAATTCTTATTAAACAGTAAGTCCAGTTATGGCTCATAAACCTTACTCATCAGCTCATAACACACAATTCTATTCGACCGAAACGTCATTTTAACAACTGTGACGACTCACCTGGTCTAAATTCTTCTCTAGCGCTGTTAATTTTGATCTCAGTATCCGCTGCCACAATTAACTTCTGGCTCACATCTTCAGCAGTTGATTTAGTTGTACTCAGGACTTCAATGAGCGACTCGTCATCGACCAGCGAGCCCTTGGTGCTTGTAAGTCTGTACAGCAGGTTGTCTTCAAGCTCTTTCATCTTACGTTTGTTCATAGAGACATCTTCCAACAATTTCGTTCGCTCTGACTCCAGTTCCTAAAAAACAATTTCTAGATAATAAACACAAATAAACAACAAAAAAGCAAGCAAACAAATAACTAAAATGAATTGTCAAAGATCACAAAATCTTTACCGCTTTTTCAGTAAGGATAACTCTACCGAGCAGTTGATCTTCCAAGCCTTTTATGGTCACAGTAAAGTCAATAATCGCTGTCTTGGCGCTTACCTATAAAAATATACTTCGTTCATTCTTAGGTTTGCAAATGACGCAAGTCTCTCTTTCCCAGCTTAGCAATAATAGTGTTGTGCAGCGCAGTACAGCTATCTATTATTGTATATTTAAGCGTTGTAATTGTACCTCGGGTGTATAAGATGGATTTGGCATTTTTGTTGTGAGGTACAAAGCAAATCCGTTCATAACGTCAACCTCCTTATCACCAACTTTCACCTGCAAGAAATTTAACAGATACACAAACACTTGAGCAGAGCGAATACACCTCTTTGTTGGCATAATGAAGTTATTAATATACAGAAGTAAAGTAGCTCCGCTGAGCGACGCTGTTCATTTATCAGAATCCAAAAGATTTGTAAAGGGTGAAGTGTTACAAGATAAAATCACACGTCCTTCAAGCCTGTTTTCCACTACGCGAATTTTTTGCTCGCACGAAAAATAAATCCAGCAAACGTGATTGGCTAGCAAAATAATTTGCCACGAAAAAGTCGAAAGCGAGCCAATCACGTTGCCAGATTTATTTTTCGTGCGAGCAAATTCGCGTAGTGGAAAATGGGCCTTTAACGAGCTTTCTAGTTCGCCAAATCTCTAGACAAGTCCATTCATCTGGTTTCCAATATACCTTGTAAGTGCTACCAGATTTGATAAAATTTTTCTCAAGAACATTATCCAAAGCAGGATCCAAATCTTCGCCGACATCTTCAATGAGCAATGGCTTCCCAAGAGATAAACAATCTTCCAAATGATTTCGGAAATATTTATGATTCAATGAAGTCACTTGAAGATTATTCTGCATTTCCTTCTTTCGTATCCAGGCCTTACCCTGACCTTGAGGATCAATGAGCAGCGGATAGCGCGCAGCCTGAGTCACAATAATACCATTTTGTACAGAAAGCTCGTCATTTGGTAAACCTTGCAGATTCCATTCGCCCACCTAGGAATGACAAATAAGGTGAAGTTGAATACTGACCGCCATTTGTTGTTGACCAACAAGGCTTATTGAATCCTACATCTTTCTAAATAGCTACGTCCATTATTCATATTTACCGTGGCACTATCAACGAGCATTCCAGTTACATTGAGATCTTTCGAGTTAGGAATCGTTCGAGTTCTCATTTCTTTCTGCCAAGATGACAGCAATGCATCACGGTATTCCTGGTTAAATGGGCCAGCGTAAGAGAGAAATCCTGTAGCGACCAAGACGTCACCTACCAATCTACAAAAAGAATCCGGATTATTTCGTACAACAACTTGACGTTACAAAACATAAATTTCAAATAACGAACCTTCCTATTTGAGCATCAAATTCTTTGCTTTGCTCAGTCCATCTTTCTTTCTCTCCACCCAGACCTCCGATGAGAGCCGAGGCTGCCAGCATTTTCCGACGACAAGAGTCCGCATCATCAAGCAACGTCTAAAAGTTTAAAATCTCAAATATTTCACCAGGAAACAGTTCTATTTCTAACTCAAAACACAAGTTGAGAAGCTTCGCTAAGCTCTGTGTTCAATATAATGGTTAATGTTGAATAAGAACAAGGTTAAAAATGTTGGTAAAGGTTGGAGTTTATACAACAAAGCAAAACAAACCTGTTTTTCTTTGACAGCTTTCTCGTACTGAGCCTGCACTTCGTCGAGTTCCGCTTGTTTAGCATCAAGTTCTGCCTGAGCAGCGTTAAGATCTTTCATTGCAACTGCTAATCGTGCTTCTTGAACGGCCAAGTTTGCCTACAATAGTAAGAGATTCTTACGCACGAGAACAGCACGAAAAACACAGCAAGGAGTATGATTACCACGCACTATCACTACACTATAGTTGACGAAAATAACGGAGCAAAATCTACCCTTAAACAGTTCAGCTATCGAACTTTTTATTGAAACTCTTCGACCAACCCCTTACGAAAATTTCACATTAAAATTCATATATGAAAGAGGAGTTTCATATATGAAAAGAAACTTTCCATATATGAATTTAAATTTTCACATGTGAAAACTTAGTTTCACAATGTGAAATTTAACTTTCACATGCAAACTTTTTTTTTCACATATGAAATATTCATATAAGACAGCTATGTCATATATGCAATTTTCATTTCATACAAGGAGGTACAATTTCACATATGAAAATCAGTTCACATGTGAAACATTTGGCGCATGTCAAAATGAAATACTCCAGAAATATAAAACCGCTACTATCTAAAATTTTTGAATTCACAGAAAAATCTACCATTCGTATGAAAAAAGGCGTTTCATGCGTAAAATCTATTTCACATGTGATATTCGCCAGTTTCATACCCGATATGTGCTATAGTTTAAATTACAAATATGGTAGTTTGTAAGATAATGCCGTATTATAACATAGTATTTACCCACTTTTTACTGCTTACTGTACAAAAACGGCGACTAGCGACTAAGGAGAGATTCTGTACGAAATTACTGCTCGCGCGGGAAGCAGAGCCCCTGTTTTTCGTGAAGGACTCCCCAAACTTACCCTCGGCGTCTCGCAAAACAAAAACAGAAAGTTTTGTCTCGTAACGGGTTAAAAACTGTTTTTTCTGGCGTTTTCTTA
>JAOBYK010735330.1:0-27812 GCA_025434845.1 Phenganax subtilis
TCTTCCAACAGCTGCAACAGTTGTCTCGCAAATACGAATTGAAGTTTGCCGTTTGCGATTAGCAGTTTGCTGTGAACGCGAAACTAAGAGTCCCTAATCTTAAAGTGCATAATGCTGCAAAAGGACAACGCACAAATTGCTTTTGATCGAGCTGAAGAGCCGTTTTGGAGATCGTCAGTTAATTGGTCCTCTGTTTTTCAATACAGTGAATCTTGCACCAAGTTGGAATGTTTTGATACGCAAAGGATGTAGGAGCGTTGGTACCCCGTTTATGAATCATAAGGTAACTTCAATTGTTCATGGTCAAGGTACAATCTTTTTCAAACCTAGTTGGAATATCCGCAAGAAATCAGATAAATTGGACCGCGTAGCTGAGGAAAGTTAATATTTCTCAATTCTCCCCATGACATTGAAAAGAGGGGGGAGCAGGGAGAGGGTGTTTTGCATTATTTTATATTTTTGGGGTCTGTTCCAACACTTATGAACGAGATTGTAGCTTGTTTTTCCTCTTTAGCTTTGAGAAGCAGTCCTGCGTTTTTACTTGGGGCAGACGCCTGCAGATTTTGAGCAATACATTTTAACATTGAATTTTGGCAAAAACAACATTTAGCTAGTTTTTAAAAAACCAAACAAAATGCATGCTTTAGTTTTTTTGTCATTTAATACAAGACTGTACTTTGGAAACTAATTAGTCACTCTCCTCGCCAATGAGAAGAGATTTCTTAGCCTCTGGTTAGCGGCAACAAATTTCACACACAAGAAGAAAACATGATAAGAAAATTAAAACCTCGTAAAAAGCCTCTTGGGATGTTGCTATCCTTTACACGGCGACGTACAAGCTATATGCAATATGTTCATTGGCCATAGAAGGAAGATAAGCATGGAGGACTAATCAGGCCCTCTTTCCTTTTTTGCTGAATATGAATATTGGACCCCCAAAACGAGAGTAACTGCATCTGCTGCTGGTTTATTTCACACTACATACTGTATATACAATCAATGAAACGAAATTTTGGCCATCAGTTTCATTACATTGAAATTGTGCAAACTGAGAAACGAACTACGTCCTGGACCCCTCAAAGAGACATTTTACTTGATTATGCCTTTCATAAATTCGAGACAAATTCATTACATCCATCGTTATATAATGAAATCCACACATTGCTTGAAATTTGATTTGGGATATATTTGTCTTGCCCATGCTGGACTAGACCGACGTACTGAAACTAACCTCCGACTGGGTTCAGTGATGGAAGATGTAATTCGGACTGGTCTCTGTTATAGAGTGTTTCATTATCGATAAGATCGTGTTTCATTTGAAAAAAACTTTAAATATTAACGTTTGTGAGACAACTTTTGTAAGTGAAATAAAACCGCTACGTAGCTAGATTCATTGATATGGAGTTCTTTATGACTGCAAGTTAATGGGAAAAAGTCATGAGAAATACATGTTTCATTTTTCATTAGTTTTTCTTCAATGTCTCATCTTCTTAAAATTAACTTTTTCGGTTTTTTTAAATTTATTGTGCACTAATTATCATGTCAAACTTTTCAATGTACCAACATCTAAACGTTTGCATTCTTCTGACAACTATAAATACAAAATTAAATACACTTATGTTCAAACTTTCACCAAAATTGAGCCATTAGCCAAAGAAAAAATAGTGTTTTTATGGTGGGAACACATGAAGCCATGGCAAAATTATGTGGTTGTCTCCGGGGGGAGATGGCAAAATGTTAGTGATCCCGCTGCCTTCATCCAACTATAGGCCCTTTCTTATGGAGTTAGCATTCCAGATTATATAAAGTAAACTGATTTGACCCCACTTGTGCTAGGTATACATCAGCAACCTATGTCTCCTATATTTATGGGAAGGACCCACTCTTTGAATCTGCGCGTATATTTTAACAATGCACATGACAAAATGCTGTTACGGCACTTTAAACGCAGAGTGCAGGTTCTATTGTGTTAATATTCTATAGTCAATAGTGCTAACCGTACGACTTTGAGGCAAAAATGACACCGCTTTTTTATGTCTTACGACATAACTATTGGCAACACAAAAGAGCTTGATATTCAAGGTGTCCAAAACTGAGCATATATCATAAGAAAGTTTTATAAAAAGCAAGAAACAAGGAATTTGAGAGAAAATGTGTAATTTTATCTCAAAATTGTATTATGAAATTCCAGAAGAGGTCACACCGGTCGGAAGTCATTCTCCCTGCTGGACCGAGCTAACTATCTTCAGAGCAGTATGAAGTCGGAGCGATTAGTCAATGGATGTTTTGCCATAATACTAAAATCCATATCATACATGCAAGTTAAATTCAAGTGAAGTTTTGTTTTGGGTCACTGTGAACATGTGACTGAGACGCATAATAGATGCGCATACGCAAACGATCAAAAAGTTAGAACCGATGCCAGGCAGCATCTGTGCAGATTTACAAATTTTTCTCAAGTTTTTTGAGAATTCCTCGTTTTGTCTGAATTCTGTAATTTGGGGTTAAAGATTAGGGGATGAGGGAAAAAGTCACAAAATTAAAAGCATCAAGTACTAACTGGATTTACTTTTTGTTTTTGTATAAGCTTAAATGCCCCACGATTAACAGCAGGTGCCTCTTGTATGTTGTCTATAAAAATAAACCCTCTGTTTTTGCTTTTGAACATCATCTCAACAATGTTTCTGTAATTCTCGTTCCGGAATTTCTGAACGCTGACCTAGGATTTTGCAAACGTTAGTCAAAACTTTTACCTGCATAAATCGAGGAGGGGGCGGGTTGTTCCAAGCACATGACACAAGTTTAATAAACATGTCAATAAAGTAAACTCCCTGAATTAAACTGTTGCACGAATAGATAACTGGAGTACTGGACTGCATTTTGTGATTGGTTTGACCACCCCTAGTTCAACCTTTTTGCTATTGTTAGCAGCAGTCGATATAAATTAAAATTGTAGCGTAAAATATGCAATTTATCATATGGTATATTTGGACTTTTGTAGAGAATGAAAATTTTAAAGATCAAATCAACCATGATATATCTCCAAGATCAAATCAACCACACTTTGTTGCAGTGAATCAGCACTGTAATATATCTTTTATTTACCCCTTTAGCTATATTCACTAAAGCTGATGTGTTTGTTTTTGACACAGGGGTGTGGCTACCAAATAATGCTTTCTGATACATCAGCTGATGCTGCATGTCAAAAAGAAACATCACTTGAGCAACTTTTGTGTTGGGGGTTTCAAATCACGTGAAACTCCCATAAGAATTATCAATTTATAAATAGTACGAGTTCGAATTTATCAGAAATTTTGCATCTAAACAAGTGTAAGTTTTAATGGCAATCTTAGACGAATTACTGTTTTAAGGTCCAGTTTTGTTGCCAAATTCAACCGAAATGAGGCATCTAAAACCAGGCCTATCCGAACTTTGAAAAGTGGCTGCTTAATACAGATGCATGGGTAGAAATCTGTGACACTTAGTGGAAAGGCACCGCTGGCTCAATATTGACTCAGGATTTAAGATGGCAGGCAAATATTATAGAGTAGAAAGAGTGATTACTCGAAGAACTCAGAAGCGAAAAGTAAGCTGTTCGCTTTAGCTCTTGTCATATTGACATAAGTTCTATCATAAGTTCATCACTATTAATGTTCGAAGAGTACAATGATCATTAAGATGCAAATTTCGCTCTCATTTTGCATTTTGTTAAACTTTGAATATTTGTTGTTCTTGTTCAGGCGCAATATCTAGTTAAGTGGAAAGACTACAGTGCTCTGTTTAATTCATGGGAACCAGAAGAAAACCTGAATGCCCTTGCTCTTAGGTA
Organism: Phenganax subtilis; assembly: GCA_025434845.1. Lineage (NCBI taxonomy): Eukaryota > Metazoa > Cnidaria > Anthozoa > Malacalcyonacea > Clavulariidae > Phenganax > Phenganax subtilis. Next base: position 3,830 of record JAOBYK010735330.1, read on the forward strand.
GGGATGGATTAAAGAAGGTTTTTTTTAAAAAAATTTTTTCTTTATTCCTTAATTCAATTACAAACGAATAAAGACAATTTTGTTAGAAAACCTTTACAATTTCAACAGTTATTTTAAAACAAAAAGTGATACTGGAGGACTGTATTATTGGAAAATTCTAAAATGTTTCCCAATGTGCTCTATCTCTAAATGTTTTTTGAGTTTTACTGTAGTTCATCTAGACCCAGTAAGTCTGGGTAGATGTCTAATCCTCTACAATGGTATCCTTGTCACTGTCACAGTCGTACTCGTTCTCCTTGAGCACCGCATCTGGCATTTGAAGGGTGTTTGTTTTGATAAAAACCAATTTTCGAACTTTCTCAGGACCGAGGCAATTTCTTAGTTTGGAATGGATAAATCCAAAGGTGGAAAATTACACTCTGAAGCAGCACTTAATGCAGCCATGGAAAAGACGCGCAATGCTAGATTTTGCAATAACGGCCAATCAGTGCCATGTGCTAACCACCACTGGAGTACGGACTTGGATTTGCCAATCATTTTAAAACGGAATGTGCTCTGTTGTCTTTCACTGAGTGCTTCAATCCGAAAGGCAGTATATACTTGTGCCGAATGATTCATCTGTTCATCATTTGTAGTACCATCCTTTTCTGGAAATTTGAAAATGAAGTCTTCAATCTCATTTCGTAGACTGCGCTGTATCCCATCACCTAGGTATTGCAGATCTAGAAGATAAGCGACACCATGCGCGTCTCCATACATAAAATTAAATCGGTGACGTATTAGCTTCACCAGGTAAGCCTTTTACTCAGCATCAACCTTCTTTAAGCTGTGCATCTCTTTCTCTAGCTCCACAAATGGTTTGTACACATCTGAGCTTGGTACTGCATTGCTTTGAAAGATTTTTATACATTTGTCGATTGGTTCCAGTATTGAAATACATTCGTCAAGTTTGAGAACAAAATCAGGATCTGTGATGACTGCTTTAACTGCCACACGCTTTTCCTTTAGTTTTGTACTCCCCTTGGTAACAAAATCCCGCTCAGATACTAAACCATTGACGATATTAGCAGCTCGCAAAGATTTCAAGCAACCGATCAATGTGCCCCAACGAGTTTGGGCAGGCTGGACCATACCACTCAACTTGGCTGCAGCCAATGCCTTCTTTAGCTTTGCCTTAGGGATGTGATGATTATGAAAAAAAGTAACAACATCTTTGCAGTCAAGGGTAAACTGGAGCAAGTCTGCAAATGGGTAACCAGTTCGATACTCCACAGGTCCACCACCAGGGACATCCTTCTTTCTTGCTGCGAAGATATCTTTTCACTAAGAGATGTAGGCCATGGGACACACAACCGTGGAAAAACAGTGTTGGGTATTTCTTTTCTAATTCACTCCATGCCTTCTTCTTGGCTGTTGTGTTATAGGTGACTGCACCAGCGACATTTTGACTGAGGTTATCTATCACATGATGAAGGTCTTTGAAAATCCAGTCTGCATGATAGCTTTGCTCTTCTGTGTGTATTGCTTCCAAGAATAATGATCTTGTTGGACATACAGCCACATAATTCACAACAGGATCATTTGCTACATTTGACCATGCATCACTTGTGATACAGACAAGTAGATCATCATTAGAAAGCACCTTAGTTACTTGCTCCTTTATCTTCAAAAAGCATTCATCAAGCAGGCCCCCAGCACTATCATCTGCTAGCTGCTTGCATGTTGGCAATTTCGCACCTGGGCGTGTCAACTGAATTGCCCTATGGAGAAATGGATCTTCAATCCTCTGGAAACTTGAGCCATATCATGATTGAACTGTTTTTGTTCTGAGGCACTAAACTGGGGAACAATGAATGACCTTACTGATGACTGCGATTTGCTGCTAAAAGACAAAGTGCTTTGGAGGATGTAGACCTGGTTGACTTTCCAGATCACTTTTTCTGAGTCCAGGAGTCTGGGTGGTCATTAAAAAGAACATGTCCAACATTAGTTTTTTGAATTTGGGGCATTTTAGAAGGTGGGTTACACAGATGCTGTTTTGTGGTGATGGCGAACAGATGCACCACATTGTTTACATACAGCATTGTTAGGTTGTTTGGTGGAGTAAGAAGTGGGGTCATCAAACGCATAACTCCATATTGGATGTACTGGTAGGCCACGTTTTGGGTTTGCTAGTAGTAATCACCCCAGTGTGCATATTTTCAATTAGTCTGTCGGTGTTAGTCACTTCCATGTTGTCATCACTTGTTTCTTCATGATCTACTACTGCTGTAGGGCTTGTGAGCTCCAGTTCATTAACTTCACTGTCAGTCATGATGACAAATGCTGAATCTAGCAACAAACATTGGGTTATTTCATTTCCTTAGGAACCTTTGGTAGGCTTCATTCATTTTGGTATTTTAACTTGAACTTCAAGCATTAATTGTGCTTATAAAAAGAAACATACAGTAAATAAAAGGTCCATCTTTAACTCAATATTTGAGACAAAAAGTGGTGACAAGTTTAACAAGTGATGTTTTGAATGTATTGCAAATTCATCATCAGACTGATGAATCCGAAAAACCACTTGTTATAATTGTCTCCTCGTTTCGTCTCAAATATTGATTTAAAGATGGATCTTTTATTGAAAATAAGTTTGTTATTATAATTCTATAATTTATTGGCTTTAAATGAATTTTTAAGTATGCTTATACTAATTGCTAATGCACGTAACTCCTCTGCCTAAAAGACAAAAATAGGGGTGAGGGGTGGTATATTTTTATTTCTTCAATTGTCAAACAGGAAATAGCAAATTAGAGAAATTAGTAAATTACTATGAAAAAAAATCACTGTAACAAGTGAAAAAACAGATTAAAAAAAAGTCAAAAAGAGAACTTTCACTCCATAAGCCGAATATTTTAATATTATTCAGTACAGCTAAATGCAAATATGAATTAATATGCATGTTTTAATATTTCAAATATGTAAATTTTTATCTTGCTGTTCCGCCATCTTGATATGTTGAACTAGTCACCAGGCTCTGAGCTGCTCTGAGCCTCTGACTCGTCTGACCAGTGGTCTGACCCTCTTACGAGTCTCACTGAGCAACTACAGCCCAGTGTAGAATTGAAATACTTTTTTCTTTTTAATTTCAACGTGATTTTGGTCAAATAACAGAAAAGAAGGAAGAACATAAGTAAAGAAGATTAAAGACAATTTTAAATTGCATTTTAAATTTTCTTTAATCATTAGAGAAGATTAAAGAAAAAATGATTAAAGAAGAAATGCCATCCCTGCTCTTAGGTGAATACCAGACTGGAACAGTTGCTGTGCGCGGGGAAGTTCTTTCCTGCGCCATATCTTGAAGTTATGCTTTCATCTGAGGCAATTTGAAAGAAATGGGTACCTGCACTTCTATCGCTATTTTGCAACCTAATCAATGCAAAATTTTGATTTAGTTTACAAAAGTTAAAATTTTGTCAGCATTTTAAATCAATGGTGCACTGTTGTTTTGCCATGATGGCCATAGTCATTCTTGAACTCTAACCGTATCCTCGCAAAAAAAATGCCATAGAAATTTATTACCCGTGCAATTCACACCAAGATTGCAGTCTGGGGTGAATATATATGTATTTATGTACATTTACTTATTTACTTATCTGACATCAACGTTTAAGAAAGTAATGATTATTCAGAAACACACTTCACAAATAGCTGCATGCGCTAAAGTGTTACTTTGCAAAATATTTTATAGAACGTATTGGAAACCAAACTCAAGTGCTGAATTAGTAACTGCTGGCATTGTTGCCCTTCACTGGCATTTTGGAGAACTTGGCATCAAAAAGCATGTTGCCCAATGTTATTCCTTTCAGGCATGATGTGTTTATGTATCTTTTTAATGAAAAGAGGACTGCCAGCAATGATGGAAAATATATTTTTCTCAATAAGGAGGACTTTGCCATGTGTTCATGGCCTGCCCAATGGGACCAACTTGTTGATAGATTAAGGGATGGCGTAAAGCCAGATTACCCTATCAAGTTCAGGCTGTTTATTAGCCAAAGCCCACGAAATTATAGCTTAGTGGAAGGACAAATAAAACAGTCACCTCGTTACTCTATTGAAAAACTTAGTATTAGTTGTCGAAAACATTGTTCGATAGCTAACTTCATTCAAACAGCTTCTGATGTATTGTAATAATAGATATTTTAAACTTTACAAAAAAACAACTTTTGAGTACAATGGAGTATTCAACAAATGTAAAGTGGGATATTTGCTTTTATATTACTGACCTGTCTTTTGCCTCTTGCTTCGCCTTTTTTCAGCAAGCTCAAACTCCCAATAACTGCAGTTGTGCTTAGTATAGCCCCTTTTTTCACGTTCTTTCTCTCTTAGCTGCCATAACCAGGATTCGTGTGTTAGAACATCTTCTGTAGCGTTCCATTTATTTGACTTGTGGAGCACTGTATTTTTAGCAACGTCATTGTTTTTCTCAACCCCTTGTCCAGTAAAAAGTTTAATTGTTTTAAATTTTTCTAAGAATTGAGGAACATGGTATACCATTACGTGCATGTATTGTGTGATATTCATTTTTTTGTAGCCAAGTACCGTGTCTCGTAACGATATGAAAAGGTTAACCATTGTTGTGCTTTATCAAAGTAGCTCTCAATCATCTCTTGAGAGGGTACTTAATTTGTGATGATGTCAAAAATCTCAGCAAATTTTTCGCATTATGTTTCATTACTTTTTCACTTTTTGCTGGAATGACACCTTCAAGTTTATCTGGGAGGTAATGAAGTAATTTCTTTTTGTCTTGTCCCAAAAGGCTTGTAAAATCATGTAAACCAGACCTTTTCCTGTCTGCATTAGTTTTTTCCCGTACTGAAAAAGAAACCCCGCACATTCTTATGACTAATGAGATTTTGCAAATGAGTGTCCGCTTGTTCCGACTTTTTCTTTTTCCAATTACCTTGCTGATCCCAGCTTACTACATCCTTTACTAAATATTTTAGCAAAACGTCCATTATACATAACAATAAATGTAGCTCATCTAATACAACATGATCCAAGTCAATGTCTAATAGAGGAGGCTCCACACAACAGAAATTTGCTTCGCTTTCCCTTGTTTGCCCAGCTTGTGCATTTCCTCCAAAGTTCTCTTCAGTTTTGTTGAGGTATAATGGTGCACAATCACCATTATGCATTGTAAAACATCCCATTGATCGTTTTTGTGAACTTTGCACCTAGCACACAAATAGTTTGATGTTGCTCCGCTCAAGCCCAGAATAGTTAAAAGAAACTTATCATCACCTCCCAGGAAAAATCCGAGGTTTACATTCTGATCATCCACTTGTATCTTCTTTTCGTGATCAAGCTGATTGATGTCCTCAAAGACATCTTTGAAACATCACTTTAATGTATCGTAGTCTTCCCATTCACTACTGCTACTGTGTGGTTGCCTTTTGCTGCCATAATGTCTTGAGATGATTGCAGCAAACCAAAGCTCAACAGAATAAACTTTGAATTTCTGGTCATTTTAGCTCCATCACCTAGTATCATGAATACTTACTTACGAATGTCCATGATAAAAATATTATATAGAAAAGAAAAAAGCATTTCAGAATACATTTTGAAAACGTAGTATATTTTGACCAAAAGGAATTCCCTTATGGTAAGGAATATACTTGATGTAATGCCATTATTTCTGAGGGTTAGACTATATAATTTTGTGTTAATACACATATATGTATACATCCCCATGAAAAGTAATCCTACTACATGTACCTGAAATCTTGACTTTTATGCAAGTATCTTCGCTTGCAAGATCTGGATGGCTGCGAATAAAATCCCGAATCCTGTCTGTTAGTATTTCCTTGAATTGAAGTTGTGCTCCTTGCTCTCCTTCTGGAGTGGAACTAATATGACATATGTCGTTAAGTTGTTCACTTTTCTGTTTTACCAAATAAGATCTTGGGAAGTCATCAACTAGCATGGATATTTCATGGTAGAAGTTATCCCTGACACAAAATGTGTCCAAAAGAAAAAGTACTTTTTCCACTTTTAATTGATCTTCTTCAGAAATGGAATAAAATCCATGAGAACTGTTTTCATTGCGTTGCTCTCTTTTTCGTACGTTATGCACAATAACCAGATTTTATTTCACTCGCAACGATGTTCTCAACTTTTAGTCCAAATGACTCTGCAAACCATAATCCAATTTCAGCATGTGACAGAAATGCTTTCAGTGTCCTCTGCTTATTTTGTACCTCTGAAATGTCTTTGCCATGGTACTGCTTGGTGAGACTGCTTTCTAACTTCTTTACGTAACTGAGAATCTCTTCGTTCTTGGAATGCAGATCTGAAGTTTTTTTTGCTTTTCCCCAAGGGCTTTCTCTATTTCTTCATGAAGTTCCTGAACATTCGATTCAAGATTTTTGCAATTCTGCTTCCATTCCTCCAATTCATGCATTTCTTTATGTTCCCGCTATAAATCCTTCATATCTGCCAAAGAAACTGTCTGTCCTTCTAAAAAATGAAACTTCATGGTTCTGGACTCCAATGATTTCTTTCTTCTCCCTTTGACGCCTTTGCACTCTCGATATACTTGACTGGGTAGCTTTCTTAAAGTTTCAGTCACCTGTGATCTGATAGTTTCGTTTGATGTTATAGCAAATGCGTGCCCAGGAATCGAATATTCCAACAAATCAGTAAATTTGTAGTCAGTTGAACAACTTGAAATTACAAGACATTCGTGCTAAGCCTTCAATACTGGATAAGGAATTGAAACTGCAAAAATGATGTCAGCTATCTTACGTTTGCCAGCATATGCTAACGAAGGGCTTTCAATACCCAATTTCCATTGCAGTTTTTAATCTATGCTCGTATATCAGACATAAGTGTAAATAATATGAAAATATACGTAGCAATATAGTGAAGTGTTACACCACGTTTCTCTGTGAGCAATGCATTTGATGCAGCTTAAGTAAACAAATTTCAAATTTCCCGCGAAATTTTATGATAATCAGATTATCTTTGAAGCCACAATATTGTTGGCCATTTGAAAAGGCCGTTTTAACCTAGAAACAAGTTTTTGACATCCAATAATGGCAGTGAGACCATGAGTAAACACAAATATGGCAAATATATTTGAAAATTTAGCCGTTATTGCTGAGAAAATTTCAGTTTTATGGCTCCTAAAACATTACAATTTCAAAACGCTTGGGAACCCACTAGACAACGATGAAATTGCTTTTATTCTCGATAAATATAAAGCAACATTCCTCTGAAATTGACTCAGATGTTCGCATCACAGAAGAATTCCTCAGAATCAGCTGAAACTGGAGCTTCAAAGTACGGTATAAGATAAAATTACTTACTTTACATAGTGAAATAATAGGTATGTTGATGAGGAGCTCGGGAGCCTATCTAGACCATTCAAAATGTCATGAAAATTGTAGTGATTATGCATAATAAAATTTTATGATTTTGTCGACATTTGCATGTTGAAATATGTTATGGAAAAAGCTTAAAATTATTAAATTTGTATGTTTTTCACTCATTTTTTATTGAATCCACCATTTTGATTTACTTTGTAGGTACTCAGTGCGCATGCTTTTCAGCCATAGTGTCACAGATTTCTAGCCATGGCGGCCTAAAACAGGTTTACCAAAAATAATCCACAGCGGGGTGATTTGGACGTCCTAAAATTTTATGAACACCTCTTTCAAGAAAAGAATAAGACAAGCTGACTAGAGCAGTGGTATCTTTGTATTAAATTTACAAACATAACATTTCAATCAAAAGCAATAGCAATGACAGAAATGCAATGTTTTTGTGACGTGACACGACGGCCTGCATGGAAGTGTTTATACATCAGTGTTAAGAAACAAGCAAGTATTACTTCAGTGCTACTCAGTCAAACAAAGAAGTCAGGCATTCGAAGCTCTGAATTGAATAAAGTAATTCTATAGGGAAAAAATGGGGAGAATCATGTTTATTATTTAGTATCACGAGTAGGTTAACCCATACATCCAGGATCAAAATCACACAACACACGGACCCCACATGTGAAAATGACATCATCATTGGTAAGCAAGCAATGACGTCATAGATTGTGCGCATGGATGAGCAAGTTTGAGCAAAGAAACAACAATGAAAATTTTTTAAAATTATATTATAAACTTTGAAAAAATACAACAAATATATTAAGCAGCTTACTAAAAAAGCTATAACAAAAGGTATACCATTCTTATCACAAAATGGTTTGTTTAATGTTCGTTAATCCAATATGAAATATAGTTGAGGATGGGCTGAAATTCAGATTGATTTGAGTTGTCTCTCAGATCCATTAGGAGATTTAGTGTTTCTTCATGATTTTTTTCCAGATGTTTATAATGTTCCATTACATGTTCGTGATAATCCAACTTCATGACACGAATAGCTTCAGTGAATTGTTTCCAGATGATCTGACATGTAATCAGACCATGCATTATCCATCCATCCTCTTCAGACATCATGAGGCCATCGTGTCATCTTTGACTTGGGTGATTCACTTCACAACCACAACATTATTTCGTACGAAGTTTCCCAACTTCACAAAACACTGCTTTTGTAAATGTGGCGTCCAGAAGACTACATAAATTTTTTACCTTTCAAGGTGCAACTTCGTCTACATTGAGACTGTTTGCCCAGAGTGTCATAGTGGTGGAATTGAAGGTATTCATTTTTAAATGTGTTTCTAAAATGGACTTTAGTGGTTTATATAGTGCAACGTGCACACGGACATGAAATCTTGCTTGTGATTGGTCTAGAGTGTTGTGCAAGGGTGTAAATTGATGAGATGTTTGATATTGATCATTGTGTGCATAGCTTTCGTGAAGAAAAGTTATCCAGGATGAAATGCTTACACAGAAAACTAACTGCTCCTTCAACAACTCTAAATTTCTCCTTTTGGTTTGCAACCAGAGCCCAAGCTGTAACTTCTTTTGTGCTGAAGACAAAGGTTACTTATTTGAAAAAGCCACAGCTAGCTGGAGATCTATGAACCAGCAACAACCGCAATGTGACAGACATCACAAGCTTGCAAAGATGCATGTGGTCAAAGATTTGATGAAAGCTAGTTACGGAAGACCATTCTTTGTGTGCTCTGACAGAAAGAATCCATGCTCTTTCTGGGCTTGGGATGATGCCCAACTGTTAGCAAAACCGGAGTGTCGCCATGGATTTCTGTGTGTGATCCGTAAGGTGAAAAAGGAGGGTGCTAATGAAGATCGTTTGTTCTTTTGTTGCCTAAATGATAGGGAAAGCTCATTTCGATACTTCGAATGGGTACCTGACGAACCAAACCATGGACATTACCAGAGTGTAGACTTTGTAAAGCCACCCCTAAGGAAATCACCGCCAGAGAAGCCAGAGGAACATTACCCAACAACTGAGTTTATAAATGATTTTGTAAAGAAATTAGATATATAAATTAACGAACGGGTGTTTAATAGTCGAACTGCAGACAGTTTGTTAACAAGTTGAACATTTGATTATTATCTTTATAAATAAAATGTTTTTACTATATGACGTCTTTGGGATGTGCGCACGGCGGGTGCATGAAGTGGACAAACTAGCAAAGATAACAGTTTTGAACTATTTTGGATTTAAATACTATTGTTTTGAAAAAATGTACTTTGAAAAAAGTATAAAGTTCAATAAATATTTTCATTAACATGTGTGATTATAACATTATAAAGGTATGCAATAAATAAATAAATTTCGTCAAAATATTAATCCCCTCTCTTTTGTAGTGAACATGGTATCCGAACAGGACAGCTCAATTATGGATGCTCTTTCAATGTCTGAAATATCTTGTCCTGCGTTATCACTGTTCTGTGCTGATTGATCAATTGGCGGTTGAAGTTGTTGAGACGTAATTGGAGTTTCGTTAGCCTGAGACGTATTGGGACTTTCTTTAGCCTAATTTTTAAAGTAGTTGCTTTCAAATGCTTTACTTGCTTCAGGGCACCTTACTGACATATAGGCTTGATAACCCTTTAAAAAAGCTAGCTCCTCCTTCTTTTCCGCTCTTAATTTTCTCAAACGTATTTTTTCCTTTTCTTTTTTGTCCATTTTCTCCTAAGTTTACAAAATCGTATTACTAATCGTATTAATAATGATGTCGTTGTATTTGTGCGGTATTTAGAAAGTTAAATTCCTGTGCTTTTTTGTTTCAAGGTCAAGGTAAATTAATTGACCAAGGACATGTAATTGTTTTACTAGATACACCACGTACCCTCGAACTGCTTTGCGAAAAAAAGATTTATCATACTCTTGTTTCAGGCCATTCGTCTTTTTCTCTATGGGTAATAACCGGTAAAGTACGGGGTCAAAGGGCCGGCTAATACCTGTGAAAGTACCTGTACGTTGTACTTTAATCAACTGTGCAGCAATGTACTGGAGATATTATTGACATTTTTACAAAAGTAAATGAAATAGTTGCGTGTAAAAGTGGAGTATAATAGATTACGTGATGCCAAGGTAAATCTGTAAAGGTTTCAGTTGTTTTTCATAGGTTTTTATGCTCAAATTATGTTTTATATCATGTAGAAGCAAGATTTAAGCCACTTGTCCCAGTGAATTACCATGAGGATGGAAACGTTGAAAAAAGTGATACTGATTTGTCACAATTGCTTGACAAGGATCAAGAAATATGCATAGAAACTCCCTTGCAAGATAATTTGAAGAACTAGGAGCTAGTAGCGACAGTGATGTTGACGAAGAGACTATACAAGGCACCTCCTCCCTGTACTATAAAAAAGTGGAAAACAAACAGAAAGCTTGGGAGAATCTGAGAAGTATTGCTCTCAAAAAGACGATGCAGTTTGCTGGCAAGCAGCTTCTAAATAAAAGGTGTATCCATTGTGATATGGAAGCCCAGTTTAGATGCAGCGATTGTAGTCAAGTAGCTGCATTTTGTAAGGACTGCTTGTTAAAAATGCACACAAATATAAATGTTTTTCACAATGTTGAAGTACTTAAGGTAGGATCTGGCTATTGAGGTGAATAATGCAGTTATGAATTGTGCAAGCAATTTATACACATACCATCTGCCTAGGCTGTTAGGCATGTTGAAACTTGTGTTATATCTTTGTCAGTGTTTTTATCACCCAACAGTTCTACTGTTAATTTTATGTATTTATGGAAAAAAGATTACATAGACGTGCTTACAATACAAGTAGGAATACAAGAGAGAGACATAATACAAAGAACTAATTTAAGTCACATGACCTAAGCATCGTCATTACATTATATAGTAGGCAATATAGTGTGTCATTACTAAATAGGTAAATGATATTATAATGTCAACACTCCCACTTAATGTCACACTAACTTACAGAACTAAAATTATCAATGTTCTTTTTAACCAAAAATACTGTTCAAATTTCATTTTACTCAGCTATCTCAACAACACCTAGTTTCTTTCTTAATTTCTCAAATGGTGCTTTTGATAAGCCTTTTGTCATAATATCCGCTATCATTTCTTCTGTTGGACAATACTTTACTAATATTTTATTTAAGCTTGCTTGTTCTCTAACATAGTAGTATGAAACATCAATGTGTTTCGTGCGATTATGAAACTTTGGATTCTTTGATAACTGTATAGCACTTTGATTGTCCTCGAAGATAGTTGTTGCATCACTTTGTTAGATTAGGACATCTGAGAGCAATCTTCTTAACCATACCGCTTCCTGACAGGCAGTACTGAGTGCCACGTACTCAGCTTCTGTTGTGGATCTTGAAACACAAGCTTGTCTCTTGCTTAGCCAACTTACAGTGTTTCCTTGAATCTGGAAAACTTAACCCGTGGTTGATCGTCTTGTACAAACATCTCCTCCCCAGCCTGCATCAGAGTAACCATTCCATGTAGGATTTGAACCATCAGCAGTAAACATAAATCCATAATTCAAAGTTCCTTGAACATATTGTAGAACTCGTGTAATCCCTTGCCAATGCTCTTTTCCAGGTTTTGACATAAACTTTGACAAAACACTAATTGCAGCAGACAAATCAGGGCGACTGATAGTAGCAGCATAGGCCAAACATCCAATGGCTTCTTGGTACAATTTGACATCAACAGGCTTCTCACTTTCCGACAATGATTCATACTTCTTGCCTTGTTCCAAAGGCGTAGATACTGGTTTACACTTCTCCATATAAATCTTTTGAGAACTCCTTGAAGATAACTTGACTGACAAATTTTTCGTGTTCGCAATCTTCTGTTTCGTCTCATGGATATTCCAAAAGCGCAATGCAGCTCCCCGAGATCTTCCAATTTGAATCTTTTGCTCAATGCCAGCTTTTCCTTTTTCATCATCTCTGTGTTGTTTGAGAAAAGGATATCATCAACATGAAGCACGAGTATCACAAAGTCTATCTTGCCATCGTTGCCTTTTATGGATTTCACATATACACAAGGATCAGAACCACATTTTCTATAACCATTAGACAACAGATAACTGTCAATTGAAGTGTTCCAACACCTTGCAGCTTGTTTTAAGCCATATATGCTTTTGTTTAATTTGCACACATAATCTGGATTCTGTTCATTAATGAAACCATCTGGCTGCCTCATATAAATCTTTTCTTCAAGATCACCCTGCAGGAAAGCTGTGTTTACTTGCATTTGATGTATGTCCCAATCACAAATGTTGGCGACTGCTAGTAGTGACCTGATGGTGTTATAGAGGGTAACAGGTGTAAAAACATCTTGGTAGTCCACACCTTTTTCTTGAGGATAACCTTGAGCCACCAAGCAAGCTTTGAATCTTTGTAGAGAACCATCTTCATCTTTCTTTGCTTTAAATATCCAACGACTTCCTACACGCCCTTTCCTCCTGGAGATGGAACTAAATCCCACATGTGATTTTCAAGCAGTGAATCATACTCCGACTTTGCTGCTTTTTTCTATTTTTTGGAGTGCTCTCCGGAAAATGCTTCTTTGGTGTTGACAGGTTCATGACTGTCTGTAGTTAAGTCGTCAGCTGCATACACGTTATCATCAAATCTGACTGGTGGTCGTCGTTGTCATTGCTCATTTAGATTATGGACTTATTGCAAAAATCTTTCTTCATACGTTTCTCCAACTGGTTGATTATCCACTCCGACTGGTACGTGCTCTTCATCATCTGATTCATCGTGATTTAGGTAATTATCCACATTTGCTTAACTGGAATCTCTACATCATTTTGAGCATTAATTTCAGGAATACTGTCTTCAATTGGGATATAAAACTCTGTACTTGTTTTGACCACATCCATCACCAAAGGCGTAGAATTTTTTTTTTCAGTAAACACAACATTTCTGCTTCGAACGAACTTTCGAGTTGATGGGTCATATAATTTGTACCCTTTTACTCTTTCAGGATAACTGATAAGGACACACTCACAAGACTTCTTCTCTAACTTCTTGCACTGATTGTCTGGAATGTGCACAAATGTTGTACACCCAAACACTTTGAGATTTGATACGTCTGGCTTTGGATCACACAAACATTCAGATGGTGTCAAATGTTTCTAGGACATCAATTTCGTAAGTATACAGCGGTGTTGATTGCTTCGGCCCAAAATTCAGGAGGTAACCTTGCATGAAATATCATTGAGCGAGCAGATTCCAAGAGCGTTCGGTTCATACGTTCTGTCACACTATTTTGTGCTGGGTTGAGTGGGACTGTGGTCTGGTGAATAATCCCATTTTCTTTCAGCTACGCATCAAAAGCTTTCAAGCAGTACTCCCCACCATTATCAGAACGTAAGACTTTAATCTTCTTCCCAGAACTATTTGTAGCATAACTAGCAAATTCTTGAAACTTCTCCAACACTTCACTTTTGTGCTTCATAAAATGCACTTGCGTTTAGCGAGAATAATTATCAATAAATGTTACCAAGTAACACAAATTTCCAAACAAGTCCACTTGCATCCGACCACACACTTCACTATGCACAATTTCGTAGGGCTCCGTTGCTCAATAAGGTGTTTTTCTTTGGGATACGGTGTACGACTCTGCTTCCCCATAACACAACCTTCGCATATCGATTTGCTTTCTCCATCTGTTATTTCACTCATACCTTCAACCACTCCACTTTTTGCTAACCTCGTTACTTCATTCATCCCCAAGTGACCAAAGCGACAATGCCACAGTTCTAAATCAGAGTCCTTTTTTGCCACGTTCATTTGCTCATTAGGAACAACCTTCAACACATAAAGTTTGCCTTGTATCTCACCACAAGCCAACAACTGTGAATTTCTTGTAATTTCACACTGTTCACCAACAAATTCAACAGACGCTCTCAACTTGAGCATAGCTCTAACGGACAGAAGATTCGTTCCCAAATCAGGAAGATACAACACATCATGTAGACTAATGCGTTGACATGATCTCCCAAATCAGCGACAATGCGATAAATCCATTTCCACAAGCATAAATACTTCGATTGTCACCTAGATTAACCAAGCACGCTTTGTTTGAATTCTGTGTAATTAACAAAGAGATCCTTTTCATACGTCATTTGTTGCGTAGCTCCAGGGTCAATAATCCAACCATCGCTTGAGATGTGAAATATAAACAATGCCACATTATTTATATCATCGTTATCATCATCATCTTGTTGTGCACAACGAGCTGATCCAGATCCTTTCGAATCCTTTGATTTTGCTTTATTCTCTTTTGCATTACGTTTTGGACAGTCTCTCGCAATATGTCCTTTTTCTTGGCAATTATGACACTTTCCACGAAATCTCTGTTCGTTCTTACCATGTTTTCCTGTTTTCTTCCATCGATTAGCGGAAAATGCATCCTTGTATTTTCTGGTATCAACATTATGATCAAAGTCGTTTAGAAGCATATTCTCTACTTTCTCAAATGAAATATTTTCATCACCAACAACATCAAGAGCAGTTATTAAAGGTTTGAACTCTTCTGGCAAACTACCGAGTAGTGTCATGGCCAGTTCCTTATCATGTATGTCAACACCAATCTCTTTTAACTGATCATGCAGTGATTTTAAGCGATTAATATGTTCCAACATATTGTCCCCAGGACGATACAGACACGAATAGAATTGCTGTCTTAGCCTAACTTTTTGCACAATAGATTCCCGAGCGAACTGTTTCTTCAACACGTCCCATGCCCCCCTTGGCAGTCGTCGTATCTCTTACGTGTATTTGCTGGTTGGGTTTGATAGCCAAACAAATATATGTCCATGCTCTTTTTGCTGCTGATCTGAAGCTTTCTTTAACTGCTGCCGTCCCATCTTCTCTAGGAGGTTCAGCCGATCCATCCACATGTTTGAACAAATCAAAACTCTCAAGATACAGTCGCATGTTAAATGCCCAAGCTCAATAATTCGAACCATTTAGCTTTGTAATTCTTAGTACGCTATAAGAATCCGTTGCCATCGCCATCCTATTCGACTATATTATGTTCAAATGTCTAGTATTTCCGAATCTTGAATATACTTTCAACCATTCTAGGCCGTTTTGAGTCATCCTGGGCGCATAACCTGTTAATTTTATGTATTTATGCGAAATAGATTACATAGGCATGCTTACAATACAAGTAGGAATACAAGAGACATAATACAAAGAACTAATTTAAGTCACATGACCTAAGCTTTATTACTGTATGTAGCATGCAATATAGTGTGTCATTACTAAATAGGTAAATGATATTATAATGTCAACATCTACTCTCCCTAGCTCCGAGGGATATAATCCAAGTTGTACCCCCAAAGTTTTATTTTGCAGCAGTTTTGGTCATGCTAGGCATTATTACTTGTTGAGGAAATTTCAATGCTATTTGTGATGGTATTATGTGTATGTAGTATAACATAGCTGTCAACCTCGGGAGATTTTCAGGCGTGAGATACTTGCGAAGTTTAGACAGACAAAGGCAAGAACTCGTTATTAAACTAGTCGACTCTTGGGCCTAGTTCAAATGTCGCGCTTCTCATGCCACTGAACACATTAAAGGCAATACATGAGGAATTTCAGCGGATTCTCTTGTTTGAATGAGTTTAGCAGAGCAGCGTGACGTTTGCAATGGGCCTTGAAATTTGAGTACAACACGAAAAAACTTTGCCGTAAATCCAGTGCATATAAGTACTGAAGGTATTTGAGCGTTATTTGCTTACAAAATATCGAACTTCATTGTAATATGATGATTACTGGTGATGTAGTGCAATTATATTTACACTTGGGTTTTTCTGGGTAAGAGCAAGTGTGAAACTTTTGACGAGGCGTGAGATTTTTGCTTTCAGGCGTGTGAGCGTGAGAAATAGGGCTGAGGCGTGTGACACACGCGTCAGGCGTGAGAGTTGGTAGGTATGATGATACATTATATATATTTATTCACAAAACTGCACACTTCAAAAAATTTCTCTTGTATCTCTCTTTCTCAACCTGGTGCACACTTCTAAAAATTTCTCATCTACCTCTCATTCTTAACCTGGTGACGAAAGCACGCTAATTTCGCCCCAAGATAACGTGTGCCACGAAAACTAAATTGATCGAAGACAAAATCAGAACTATCACTGGCTTCATATGTACCGAAGCAAACGAAATTAATTCATGTTTATCATTTTAACCATATTTAAAAACAACAACCATCAAAATATTACGGAAAACGGGACAAATTAGAGCAAAACCGGGACAGCGGGACAACGTCATCTAAACTGGGACAGTCCCAGGGAAAACGGGACTGTTGGAATGTTTGAACATGGGACCCTAGAAGTAGGAACCACTTTGTTATTCATCAACAAGTACAATTTGCAAAGAGTTTTGTTTACCCATTCAAGGGGCAAGAATCTCACCTAGGCAATTAAAATGAATTGGTGCTAGACAGAGCTAAATGACAAATCTCCAGCATGTTTCGTAAACTTGTTTATAAAATTACATTTCGTATAAAATATTTGATATTACTATGGTATTAATTTTGCAAGTCTCTTGCTACTTGTTCCATCACATATGTCAACTGGTAACCCATTACGTCCTTTCTTATCCTTTGCGATCCTCATACATACTCTACAATACACAGGTAACCCCTCCCACCACTTTCCAATTGGCGACTTGTAATACTCGGGCGGAAATTGAAAACCTTTGTATTTCCATTTCAAATATTTATTGTACTCGTTCTCATTATTGGCAAGAAATTTGAGATAAGCAGCTAAATCTTTTGGTTTTGTAAAATCTTTAACTTTGATCACAGAGTGCTTTAGGTTTCCCCATTGTAGAATCTCATTGATTTTATCACTGCCTAGCCAAATTGGGACAGAACCAGATGACAAAGCATTGTACATTTTTTCAGTGACATAATAATCACAGTCAGCATTTGGGAAAACTAGAGTAAACTTATAACTACGAAGTAACTCCAGCAGCTTTGTATCGTTACCATCTGACTTTCGGCTAAGAAATTTGTGTGTTCTTAGGCAGTTGCCATAGAAATCAATCTTGATATACTTTTTGAGCTCACGCATGTAATGTGTTCGAAGACCCTCACAGTTGCTGTAAACTGCTAAGACAAGCCGAGTCTTCTGCTTAAAGGTCAATGGTAGATCAAGCGTCGGTTTCACAAACTCCGGTGAAGGAAAATCAGAATCTAATCGATAGCTTACGTAAAAGTTGAATTTAGACATGATTTCAGAGTCTCTGAGTGTGGGCGTATTCACAGGATTTTCATGTGATTGTAGCACCCAGGGTAGGTTAGTAAATTTCTTAGGCGGTAGATCATTTAAGCTGAAGTCTCTGGCATGGAATACAATAGCTGATGCTTCTGAGATGCGATGCTGTTGCGTGGTCAATTCACATTTTACGGGACAACGATCTCCCACGAAATAAAACGGCCATTTATATTGCTTACCGTCTTGAATTCGTGGTTTAGTCCCAAAGAATGTTGTCCAAAATAGCAGGACAATCCTTTTCTCTCTGCTTTTAGGGTCTGGAGTGATATTCTGTGAACTCACGAAGGTTGCATCAGATTCTACAATGATAGTCGACATGTTTCTCTCAAGATCTATCAAAGTTACTTTGCTTTTGGCTTCACTAGTGGTTGAAAGGTCTTCCTGAAACATGTAGAGCACAAAAAATAATACCACCAAACAAATTAAACCATATTTTTGTATTTTTCCAACAAATATCATTGTTTTCTTGTTTGTCCGTACTTTAAATACACGTGGCCATCTTGAATATTAATCATACTTCATGTCGTGTAAATATAACGGCGACTGTAACTCGTTCGTTGTGATCACTTTCAAAAAAACAGCTCCCCCCCCCCTTAACTCGGAGTTTGTCCAAGCCTTGCAATCATGCTTGCAATGGAACCTGAAACTCTGGTACTGCTACTGCAACCAAGATGTTCATAATTTAGTCAATGATGCATTTTATGCAAATTAGCGATTTTAAGACGTCACAATTGTTGCACGATGCCCAGTGGAAAATAACGCGCGTTTTCGAACAAGGATTAAGCAAACAGAATGGGCAATGGTTGCACTAAAAAATCAAAAATATCAGGGCAACGACCAGGTAAGATCCTCAAGCACTTAAAATAGAAAAATTATTGCGAGTTCAGGTCTGTTCATTCAGCAAACGTTACGTGGCCGCGAATGGTAGACAAATGCACAAGTTTATGCTCTTGAAAGGGCAACCAAATCAGTTTCACGTTCGTTTATGTCTTTTTCACCACATACAAGACAACTGCACGTATGACGAGAAGAGCTAAAATCACTTTTTCATGATAATTGCAAGTTGATCACCATCTACAAATGTTCAGTTTAACTTTAAAAATAACTATTACTTTACATGCGATCTTTAATTTCTCAGTTAGTTCCCACAATGTAAAAGATTGCACGACCAGCAAGGAAAGGTAAATAAATAGACGTTTTCTGTTTCACAGTTCTAACTGCTCCAGTCAAGTGCGCGTCACAAAATTCAAAACGTTTTCTATAATCTCAAAAACAAGACGCGTAACAGAATTGATTTTTTTTCTAGGAATTTCTCAAACTTTCCAGATTTGACTGCACATAACAACTGGATGGCAAAATGTTTAACCCCTGAGATATACGAAAGACTATGCACCAAATTCACACCCGGAGGCTACACCTTGGATCAATGTATTCAAACTGGAGTGGACAATCCTGGCCACCCATTTATCACAATTGTAGGGTGAGTTCTATTTCATTTCTCGATTTTTTATATAAAGAAATTACAATGAATCGCCAAGTCAAAAAAGACAGCTCTAAAACAATCTGCAGATGGAACAAGGCGCTCAACTTGCTCAAAATCTGCGTTTTTCCAGGTGTGTCGCTGGTGATGAAGAAAGCTATGACGTATTTGCGGATTTATTTGACCCCGTGATTGAAAAACGTCATGATGGTTACAAAAAAACCGATAAACACAAAACTGATTTGGATTGGTCGAAAATACGCGGCGGAGATCTGGACTCTAATTACGTCATATCATGCCGCGTGAGGACAGGGCGCAGTATCCGGGGTCTAGCACTACCCACGTACTGTACACGTGCGGAGCGACGGGAGGTTGAGAAAGTCGTTTCGAACGCATTGAAAAAACTGGATGGTATATATAAAGGTAACTGAAACGCGAATAACTGTTTCAGTATTTTCGCGCAAGTGAACTGAGAACAAGAATAAAACTATACTCGCTTACCTAATTGTCAGCAACTTCCACAAAACGGTTAGCGCCGTTTAACAAATTTCGCTTTCTCCAATCAACTTTTGTAAAACTTATTATATTCATTTGTGTGAAAATACTAACGTATTGGGTCTCACAAAGCATTGTTGAGCGACGACAGACGATTTTCAGCTTGCAGTTATAATGAGAAAATACAAAGACTATCAGCCATGTGATATTTTCCAGGCAAGTACTACCCTCTGAAAAGCATGAGCGAAAAAGACCAAGAGCAACTCATCGCGGATCATTTTCTATTTGACAAGCCGGTTTCTCCGCTGCTTACGTCAGCAGGCATGGCACGTGATTGGCCAGACGCACGCGGGATATTTCACAATGACGCAAAGAACTTTCTAGTTTGGATCAACGAGGAAGATCATACACGCGTCATTTCCATGGAAACCAGTGGTAAAATGAAAGATGTGTTTAAACGATTCTGCGAGGGTTTGAATAAGGTAAATTCAAGGATATTCGTGGTTTTTAAAAGTTTATCAAGCTTTCAGGCCATCTTTTATTAGCAGTAATTAAATCGCAGTTACATACTTGCTTCTTTGAAGTATGGCAAGCTTCCAGACCACATTTCTTTTCATTGAATACAATTGGGACAGGCTTGGAATTATCTATCTTTTTTTCTCATAGGTCGAGACAGCAATCAAATCTAAAGGTCGCGAATTTATGTGGAACAGTCATCTTGGGTACATCTTGACTTGTCCTTCAAACCTTGGCACAGGCCTACGTGCGGGTGTACATATCAGGCTTCCCCTTCTGAGTACACACCCTACATTCCAGGAGATTCTCATAAACATGCGGCTTCAAAAACGCGGCACAGGGGGAGTGGATACAAAATCAACGGACGGCATTTTTGATATCTCGAACTTGGACAGGATTGGTTATTCTGAAGTCGAGTTGGTTCAAATCGTCATCAATGGCGTCAGCACTCTGATTCAGTTGGAAAAATCTTTGGAGCAAAATGAAAATATTGATGACGCACTCAAGAAACTTAACACTCACGCGACTACAACTGCTGAAAACGACTTTACCAATTTTCCAGATCTGAGCTTACATAATAACTGGATGTCGAGATGTTTAACCAAGGAGGCTTATGAAAGAATGTCGAAACTTAAGACCAACACAGGGTATGCGAATGTCAAGAACCACTCAAAAAATACTCTTGCAGAAACTGACATGTAAGAAGTTTGCTTTCATTATAGGTATACTCTAGACGAAGCAATTCAAACGGGCGTAGACAATCCAGGTCATCCTTTCATTATGACTGTCGGCTGTGTTGCAGGCGATGAAGATACTTATCAAAAATTCGCTGAGTTATTTGACCCTGTCATCGAAGCGAGGCATAAAGGTTGGTTTTAGAGATGCAAATATATGGACTATGATAAATCTAGCATTGAATGTTAGCTTTAGACGGTTCAACCTTGTTGTTGAAATGCTAGTTTGCAAAAAGCCTAGGATTTGTAGACAGTGATAAGTTTTCAAGCAAACTTCGTTTTATTCAGGATATAAAAAAACCGACACACATAAGACAGATTTGAATCCAAGTAATTTGATTGGCGGAGAAGATTTGGACCCTGATTACGTGTTTTCATGTCGTGTAAGAACTGGGCGCTCTATTAAGGGCTTGGGACTACCTCCTCACTGTACGCGCGCAGAACGTCGGGAAGTAGAAAAGATCTCAATTTCAGCACTAGCAAAACTGGACGGCGATCTGAAGGGAGTCTATTATCCGCTGGCCACAATGTCAGAAGATGATCAGGACAAATTGATTGCTGATCATTTCTTATTTGATAAACCCGTATCTCCACTGCTATTGGCCAGCAAGATGGCACGTGATTGGCCTGATGCCCGAGGTACAGTTTCCGGGTTCTCAGGAAAAATTTCATCAGTAAAATAGACTTCAATTTCATTTTCCTTAAAAACCAAGTTAAAAACTCATATGTGGTAACTCTCATAAACATTTCAATTCCAGGAATCTGGCACAATGACTCGAAGAATTTTCTCGTTTGGGTGAATGAGGAAGATCACTTGCGCGTCATCTCCATGGAGACTGGGGGCAATATGAGACAGGCAAGCTACCATTTTCCTAAATCCATTATCATTAACTAGATTGTTGTTTCTGTTGAGCTGACAATTTTTGTGTCTGTTTCAGGTATTCACGAGGTTTTGTGATGGTTTAAACAAAGTAGAGGAAGCGATAAAGTCTCAAGGATTTGGTTTTATGTGGAACGAACATCTGGGCTATATCCTGACCTGTCCTTCGAACCTCGGAACTGGACTGCGATGTGGAGTCCATGTGAAACTAACCAACCTATCGAAACACCCTCGTTTTGATGCAATTCTGGCGACATTGCGTCTCCAACGGCGCGGCACAGGAGGCGTGGATACTAAATCTACAAACGGCATCTATGACATTTCAAATCTTGATCGCTTGGGTAGCTCTGAAGTGATGCAAGTGCAAATAGTTGTCGACGGAGTGAAGTTGCTAGTTGAGATGGAAAAACGATTGGAAATCAAAGAGAATATCGATGATTTGATCCCAGAAAAAACAAAATAATGAAGAAATAGAAGTAAAGAAACCACAGCAAAATCAAAAAATAAGCAAGAATAATAATGACAGCCAACATAGTCTAAAATCCTTAGAGAATACTTGGAATTCGCTTTCTCCTTGCGGATAAAGAAGCTTAAAGTTTTCTCTCACACTTTTCTGACACCGTTTTCTGACCAACAATTGACTGTAAAAGGAGCTTGTATGAAGAGAAACAAACATGCATACGCTGACCGGTACATAACGCATGAACATGCTCTTTGCAATAAAGTCTTTTTCATATGCTATTCTGTGCTTCTTGCATCAAAAGGTTTTATTAATCAATTAATGAATGCATAAGTTGTTAATTCGCAACGAATTTATGTGGGACCGTTGCCACGATAATTTTATGTCCCCCAGGATCATAATCATACTAAATTAAGTATTCATCTCCCATGTTTCCCAGCAAAGTAGAATTTCTTGAAAGAATAGAAATATTTGGCACAGTACTTGATTAATGCGATGTGAACCACATAACAGTATTGATGAAGACATCTGCTTCACTTTCAACTCGTGATATAGGATGACTATCTTCAGGATAAAATAACAACCTAAAAATTTGAATGATTGTTTAAAGTAGACAACTCTATTATTTTCAAACTGCTCTTTCTAGACATCCGGTAAGAGTCATCTCTTCTTGGCCCAGTATTATTACTGCAGGAAGCCTAAACTAAACTAACTATATTTACATTCGATAGTTCTAACAGTTCTAAACTGTTCTTCCTAGAGATCCAGTAGGAGTCATCTCTTATTGATCCAGTGTCACCACAGGAGAGAACCCAAACTAAACAAACTAAATCTATACTGGATAGTTCTATCAGTCCAAAACTATTCCAAATGCTTAAAAACACACCTTGTTTCAACACCACGACTATTTAAAGCTTTACAATATTCTTTTCCTTGTGAGGGAGGCACACGAAGATCTTTGCCACCTAACAGAAGCAACGTCGGGGTTTCGACCTGAAAATTTAGGCAAACAATTCTTAACTTCAACTTCTTAAACTATTACACAACAGCAGTTACTCTTCAAGCATTCAGTGAGTTAAAAACTTGAAATACGTCATACCTTATCAGCATGTATAATCGGAGATTTCTCTAAAAGTTTAACTAGAATTTCTTTCGACGGTAGCTTTTTAAACGAAAAATTTTCACCACCTGCAAAATAACAGCTAAACAAAAAAAATATGACATGATATTTCTTTAAAGAGCTATTAAAATCATTGTAAAGTGTCCTGTTGGTTTTAAAAGTTCTTCAGTCAAAATGAAAAGATGTCAATCTTTATTGCCAAGTTTCAAGTTTCTTTAAAAAATTTGAAAAAAGTAAATACGTACCCATCTGGAATATCAGAAGTTGAAACCATGGCTAAAATAAAACAAAAAGGACAGCATAAAAAAACAGTCTGTGTATTAATTTTAGAAGTACGTGAAATTCTCTATTTATTACACTAAGGTACATGCACTGAATATTTCTGCATTTGCGTGCCACATGTTTGGATTGAGAAAATATTTTACCCGCAAAATTTGTGACTGGATTTCTCATTGCACAAGCTTTATAAAATTTCTAGCAAAAAACAAAACAAGATTTCAGAAAGCCAACGAAATACTAAAATGCCTGAAAATAGAAAAGTCACATTGTTGAAATGCTACGTACAGGATATTGACCAATCAGATGCGCCGATAGAAAGCCTC
>JAOBYK010736441.1:0-27812 GCA_025434845.1 Phenganax subtilis
GTTAAAGGTACGAAAATCTATCAACTTTATAGGAATAGAATTTGATTATGTACACAACATTGTTAATAGGTCGGATGATAATTGGAAATCTTTTATAAAATCTAGCTCGGAAAACTTAACAGAGCTTTGTCAAAAACTCCTACAACAAGCTGAGGAATCCTACGTTTATAGTATTTTAAGAGCTCAAGCGATACAAGATGGTCTATAGTTAGTCAAGTAGCGAAATCTTCCCAAACCCAAGACGTCTTTCATAAATTATTTCCAGCCACGGTAGCACAAGACGACATTACCATGACTATTTCAAACATGAGAACCACTATCAAATATACGAACATCGTTCTTAACATGGTCATAAGTTCTGAGATCGTTTTAATTCCTTCAAACATGATCCTCTTAGAAGAACCCATCAAAGGATTTAATAATGTTTTAACTATGGCGACAAGCGACATGAGCTCTGAAAGAAATGATCATGTTAATTACATAAGACCCATACGCAAACGAAGTGCGTCCAACCTAAAGTCTAACAATACACCTAAGCCAAAGCATGAACCTAAAACCGAACCTAAACCTAAGCTTGAACACGAGCGTGAATCTAAACTCGAAACGAGCAGAGTCTTCAGCTTGACTCAATAGCACGAACCACCTGCAGATGACAGTGACGGCGGAGCCGCATGTAGTGCTTTAGAAGTCGCTGGTGTTATGTAGGTCGTCGGTGTTTTAAGTGCTAAAAACGTTATTATAGCAAAAACTTTTTTTTTGCTTTAATAAATGACATTGTATTTTGGTTACAAAGATCCTATGAAGTCGTTAGATGATAAGATTGATATAAACACCACGGAAACAAATTCTAATAAGTCTGATATCACGTTGAATAAAAACTCGAGCAAAGCAAACCAGAACTTGTGGGAAGTGAACAAGAACTTAAGTGAAAGGAATAAAACCGATATCACATCCAATAAGAATCTCTTACTTAAAAATCGACATTTAATCATGACTAACAAAAACGATATCACAAATGATAAAACCGATATCACGAATAATAAACCTTTGGCCACGAATAACATGATAAAACTAAAAGGCATGAATTAGGAGTTAAAGAATGAATTTTCAAAAGAAAAATCATATTTTACGTTTACATTTAGATTTCATAGCTTAGATCAATTGGCTTCGATGAACCCTTCTAGTAATCATACTGGATATCCTCCAACTTTTTTCAAACCTTAAAAATTAATCAAGATACAAATATCAAACTGCTACTGCAGTGACGATACACCGTTAACGAAACTCATTGTGGAATATCAAGTTAATATTATAGAAAAAGCGATAGCAAAGTCTTCTTCAACGCATTGCCAAAGAACTTTCATAACATTAAAAAAATCAAAAACTGTCACATCATAGAATTAGATATGGAATTTAAATTAGCTGATTATGTTAGCAATGTCGATGATATCTTAGTATTTTCTATAAGTTGCCGTCAAACAAATTTATCCACCTTCAGAAACGAGTCAGAACTGTATATGGTTGTGGAGTCATGAAGATTTTCCTGTTGTTGTAAAGGCGGGGAATCACTGCCCTTGGATTTTTCTGTTGCCTTAAAGGATCGCGATTCGCTACACTTGAATTTTTCTGTTGTTTTAAAGGGCCTGATTTAGGGCTACTTTGTTGATAAGGTTTTTATTCCCCCCCTGATTTCGGGCAGTTAGTGATAGTAAGTTCTTTGATTCTAGTTTATACTGAACAAAAACACGACTTTTTTACTTAAGATTTGCTGTAGGAAATAGCAACGTAGTCCCACGTAGTGCTTTTTACTTAATATTTACTTATATTAAATGGCAGAAGAAAATAAGCAAGTTTTAAGTCAGACTGAGGATGAAAATCAAAAAAGCGACGAAGTCGGAAGCGCTATGCGTGCCTGCGGCATTAGTGCTCAAGTTCTTAGTACATAAAAGAAAGAAAAAGATCGGCAGAAAGTAGCTGCTGGAAAACGTCTTGCCGAGATTCTTAAACAAGCTAAAGAAAAAAGATAAGCCCGAGAAGAGCTTTAAAAAAATAACAAAGGTTCTATTCTTTCGACCGCTCCAACATCTAGCGTCGTGGTTTCTATTCTATGAGTTTCTGCCGTTTGGTATATTAATTCTAGAAACGTTAATAAAAAATCTTTACCAGTTATACAAAAAATTCAAGAAGCAAAGCCAGACACCCCTGCCATAGTCTTAGAAGAACCTACAACGCTGGACAGTTTTGACAAAAAAACTTGGGGTTTTTTTATGAAATAAATCGACGACCAAACTGAAAAGAACCATATCAATCAAATTTATGAAGCAGGTATATTAACTTTGTCTGCTGTCGAAGTCTCGATGTTAAGTAAAAAAGTTTTCGAAGAACCTTTAAGCCACCTCAGAGTATTCAAGGAACCTTAAAATTAGCAGGAGCAGTGATGTTGGCATCCGTGTAAGTAAAATACCTCAAAGACAAGAAAGACATTCGAGAAAAAATGGAAAAATGAACTTTATAATAAATGGCTTCTATGGTTGTAGGAGGACTTTTTAATGCGTTTGCTTTTGCAGGTGCAGGATTTTTATTTCTAATTTAAACCACAGTGGGGAAGAAGCAGAAATGAATCGTCACTACTTAGCCATGGAGAGACTTGCTAGAGATAAAGAAGCTTGGCACGAGAAAGAAGTTGCAAAATAAAAAAAAGAAGCTCGTCTTAGACAAGAACTTTTAGATGCTAATGGAGACATAAACACGACGAATCAAAACCTTGCGAGTCATGAGAAAATGTTGGATTCCACACGTTTAGAATAGACCCCCGACCCTAGATTAAAAGACTATTATAAGCCTTCAAAACAAATGCAAGGATATCAACACGTCGTCTTGGGTGCCGTAGGAATAGCCGGAGGATGGGTTCTTGGAAAATTAATATAAATAAATGACCAAAGAAGTAACCAAGCTTGAATCAAAGTGTTCTTCTCTTAAAGCTATTCAGTTGAACTCCAGTTGGGAAAAAAAGTTTTCCTAGTATTAATCAAACCTCGAAATATTTTAAGATTAATCGTAATAAGATTATGGAAGCATGTTTTTTTAAAGAGCCCATATACGTTCCGAAATTTGGTTTATGCGAGCTTATAGCGAACGATTTTTAGAAGTTTTTTTTAATAAAAAAATGATGAGTTGAAGTACGTGGATTTTTATTATGGCTATTCATCTGCCGTCTGGATGGGAAGAAAATTATTCTAGTCTTACAAAGGCCTCTAAACATTTTAAAGTCAAATGTAGTAAGATCATAAAAGGTTGTTCGAATGAATGACTCGTAAGCGTTCCATAACTAGGTCTACACGAGTTTATGTTCATAAGCTAGGGGCTCTAGGGAAGCGACATAGTCGCACGTCGTGCTTGTTAAGTGTTAGTTGCAGCGCGCAGCGGGCACAAGGTGCCCTTAGGTCTTAAATGCATAACTTTGCAAAGAGTTATGCATTTTTTTCTGCCGCAAAGAAGTCTCTTGTTGTTGGAACCTAGAATGATAGGCTACCAAATTTATCTGGGAATTCGTATTTGAACATGTCGAGTAAAAGCGGTCTAGTTATGTAATGATCTTTCAGACCTCTGTACTCCCAAACTGCATCTTTTCTTTCTTGGTTGTCGATTCTTTTAATCTTCCTAAACATAACCCTAGCAAGTTTTTTCCGTATGTGGGAAAAAGCAATTAATTAAAAATTTGTCGACGCTATTCAATACCTTTTATTTTTTTGTAGTATTGGGGTACTAAACGAGACTCTTCTTTGTTGAGCTTCTCAAGAAGAGATCTAAATTCTTGATCTAAGTGACCTTTCTGTTCTAAGATCTCAAAATTAATTTGGGCAATTTTGTTTTGCTTCAAAAATTGTTTAAGCTCTTTTTGAAGATGTGATGGAATAGGTTAGTCTAAGTTGATAATTTTTGTTTTATGATAGGGGAATTTTTTTAAGCGACGTAGTCGCAAGCGCTAAGCGCGCCTACTTCATTAGTACTTGCGCAAAAAATTTTCGAAAACGGAGATCTTAGGCGAAGAATAAAAAATTGTTTTTGAGCACTACGTGCAGCTCTGCCGCTAATGAAAATCTTACGCAGAGCGCAAACATGTCTAACGCAAAGAAGAAAAAAATGATTTTAAAAAATTTACCTATAATACAGAAAGATATGTCCAAAAGCCATTTATCAAAAAACTCCTCTAAGATAAAAGAGGGAATGTCTCTTAGAATCGAACTGATTTCAAGACTTAAAGGGGAACTGTCATCAAATTCAAGTCTAACATATATTAAAGAAAGTAACATAAGAAAGAATACTGTGAAGTATTTTCCCCCAATGTCTTTTTGTTCGTATGTTATAACCACTAAACTGCATAAAATTCTGCTCGAAGAATTCCGCCATATTTGTTTTGTCAGTAGATGTGTGATGTCAGCTGAGTGCTTTTTTCCGCGAAATATGGAAAATTCTATTCTCATCAGAGAAAAAAGTTGAAAAATATGCACGAATGGATTGTACAATGAAAACTTTGATGTTGAAAATCTGTTATATAAGTAGTTTTGAAACCCTTGAAATTATTTGAATAAAAAAACTGACTCACGCGCTATTAAATATTCTTCAAGCATACAACCTGTAATAGAAGTCACTAAACGAATGCCAATGGCAAGCACTCAGGGGACGTCACGCATCTACTGACAAAACAATTATGGCGGAATTCTTCGAGCAGGATTTTATGCAGTTTGGTGGTTATAACGTAGGAACAAAAAGACGTTGGGGTAAAATACTTCACAGTATTCTTTCTTATGGTATTGCCTTTAATATATGTTAGACTTGAATTTAATGACTGTTCCCCTTTAAAACTAAGAATGAACATAAGCACAAAAGACTTGTACCGAAACTGCCTTTGCATGTACCCGTAAAAAGAATGAATCTTTGTTCTATTATGCCATGAAAAGTACTTAAAGAGATTAAAAAGCTCGATAATAAAATTAGCAGATACGGTGCTGAAAATATTAGTAAGTATTCTGACACTCTAGAAAACACCTTAGATAAACAAAATTATCATGAATTTACTGTTTGTCTCATCCAAAAATTATGTAAATTGTCACGTTAACAAGTATATGCTGAAATTTATTTCAGATAGATGTAAGCCGGATATAGGAGTCGAACCTTTAAAACCAATGCCATACGTCTCTTCTCCACCTATTCCGCTTATTCCAGCTCTGCGGATTAAAAAACAAGCTGCTAAGCAAGAATGAAAAGAATTCTACGATTGGTTAATAAGTTTTCTCCCCAAGGAAGTAAAAACTAAGATTTCCCATACCTACGTCAAGCTGAGAGCTCAAGTCATAAGACTCCTCCACATAAAAATATAGATCAAACAGTTCAAGACTGCTCATCAAGGATAATCAAAAAGTTTCGTGCTTAGACCCAACAGAGCCACCAAGAATCTCGGCCGACAAACATTTCTTGAAAAAATAAGGAAAATCATCCTAGAATTTCTTAAAACCCACGTAAACTGTAAAGTCCAGCTCATGTTAGTTTGTAAGATGGGCAAGAGAAACCCTGCTACTGATGAGATTGAAAAAGGAGATTCTGATTATTTAAGTTCCGCATATCACATCATCCTAAAAGATGACGATTTTGAAAAAACTTATGATAAGATGGTCGCCAAGATGCTAGAACCCTTCTTAAGTAAACAAAGAGCTGGGTCTCGTTGTGAGTTCTTGGAGATTGAAATACTTTTTATTCGCACGATTAAATAGGTGCCTCTTAGTGGATGTTCTTATACTTTGACTCCGAAAATACTCGTAGCTAAGAGGGCTATCATTAATCCAAAAAACGACTTCTTAGACGATCACGGAGTTCTCGATCAACAATGTTTTGAATACGCCACAGGTGTAGCCTTACTAGCAAATTCAAAAGGTAGGAATCGAGATCGACTTGCTACAAAGTTTTGTCGTAAAATCGATCAAGAGTTCAACTGGACCAACATTCGATTTCCGACTCCTATCGACAAAGTTGGAAAATTGGAAAAAAATAAAAAATCTTAAGATTAGTATTTTTGGTTATGAAAATGATAAGAGTTTTCTGATACAAATTTGCAAAATCCAGATGTAAGACACTTACTATTACACAATAAACACTACACGGTGATTAAGAGTATGAGTCTGCTAGTTTGTTTGGCTTTAATTAAACATGAACATAAGTCTTATGTTTGTGAATATTGCCTTCAATATGTTCGTAAAGAAGATCGGCTGTTAGATCACAAGAAATACTGTAGAGAACACAAACAGATAAAAACAGAGCTTCCAAAACCCAATATTTTTTTTTCTTGAAGAACTACGCCCGGAGGCTTAGGGCTCTGTTTATAATATTTTCCGATTCCAAATGTGTCTTGAAGCCTAAGAATAAAAAATTAGGGGCGTCCACGACTAAATTTCAGAAACACGTTCCTAGCAGTTTTGCTTACTTGATAAAATATTACGACGATTCTATCTACAAGCCAAAATTAGTAAGACACACTCACAAGCCTGGTGATCCAAGAACGGCGGAGGAAAATTTTTGTACAAATGCTCATAGCTGACACCAAAGACATTTATGAGAGATTTTATAAGATTCCCCAAAATATGATCTTTACAGAACACATTAAGGTCGAAGACTACTTACATGCTCAGAAAATCTGGGACACCATTTACATGAAAATGATGAAAGATTACCACGATCTCTACTTAGTTTTGGACGTAATATTACTATGCAACGTCTTTGAGGCATTTCAAAAAGTTTGTTTAATGAATTACGACCTGGATCCAGCTTGGTATTCTACGGCTCCGGGGCTTGCTAGAGATGCAGCTTTAAAAACAACAAACATTCGATTAGAACAATTATCTAAGGAAGATATGTAGCTCATGACAGAAAAATGTATTTGAGGAGGCGTTTTGATGATCACTAATAGATACATGAAAGCAAATAATAAGTATCTCAAAGATCATGATACAAATGAGGGTTCTAGTTTCATTGTCTACTTAGATGCAAATAACCTTTACGGCTGGGCGATGATGCAAAAGCTTCTGTCGCACGATTTTTAATGGATGTCTAAGAAAGAGCTTAAGGGTTGGAAGAACGTAGGTTTTGATCAAGGTTGCATCGTGTAAGTCGATCTTGAGTATACCTTAGAACTTAAAGATCTACACTCCTATCATCACTTAGCCCCTGAAAAGGTAAGAACTTCGATCGACGGTATTAATATCAAGAAATTAACTCCGAACCTTTATGCAAAAAGAAACTACGTTGTTCACTACGATATTTTAAATACTACTTGGACAAAGGTCTCATCTTAAGAAAAATACATAAAGGTATCATCATTGAGGAGTCCGAGTTGTTAAAATCTTACATAGAATAATAATACTAACTTAAGATCTTGGCCAAAAAATTAATTCAAAAAAGATTTCTTTAAACTAATGAAAAACTTTGTGTTCGATAAGACAATGGAAAATATTCGTAATCGAGTCGACATCGAGCTTGTTAACTCTGTTAAGAGAATCGAGAAATTAGCTACAAAGCCGAGTTTGAAATCGCGTACCCTATTTGACAAAAACTTGTCTGCCGTTCATAAGTACTAGTACAAGGTTAACTTTAAATAAGCGATTTACGTAGACATGTCGATCTTAGACATTTCAAAAAGTTTAATGTACAAATTTTATTACGACTACATAAAACGTAAATAAGGTGATCGAGCCAAGTAGGGATTTACAGACACGGATTCCCTGTTATATCTAATCAAAATAGAAGACTTCTACAAGGATAACTCCCAAGACTTGGAACAACACTTTGACATCTCCAAGATAACCACCGATAATCCTAACATTACTAAAGGGCTAAACAAAAAGGTCGCCGGTGCACTAAAAAACGAACTAGGAGGTAAGCTCGGTACAAAGTTTATCGGCCTAAGACCGAAGTTATACGCTTACGAGACCGACGATGTGAGCAAGGCGAGCACGAGTCTTATGTGTAAAAGGAAAGGTCTAAAGAAATCGTCCAAGGAGAACTTATGATTCAAGCATTATGACAACTGTCTATTCACTGAAACCCCAAGATACAAAAAAATATCATGGATAAGAAATAAAAAACACAACGTGTTTTCGGAGACCATCGAGAAAATCGCCCCAAGTTCCAACAACGATAAGAGACTCATGTTAAAAAATAAAACAGACACCCTACCCTACAGATATTAAAAGAAACGACTCGATGAGACGTCTGTTAACTAAGGGGCACCTAAGATTGCGAACAAAGAGACACGTAGAACCGAGGTGGGGTCAACAAGAAAATGTGTCAGAAGCGATGGCACCAAAGCTTGCATAATAGTAGCTTATAGTAATATTACTAAAGATCTAGTTTTTCTGGATTTCTCAGAAATCGTGTCATCTGGTTATAAAAATAATATATAGCTATACTCGAAATAATGTTAGACTGTTTTCTCGTAAAATGTTCCATACTCATACCTCCTGAATAAGAAATCACATAAGCTGCTAATAAACTCGTAATACGAGAATTATTAAGATTGTAAAAATTTGCCTTGCAGATGTCTTTTTCATCATTCCTGTTTTGATAATTTGATTGACAACTTGGAAAAATATTTTAAAATTTATCACCTTCATTAGGTACATTCTAAAACTATTAAAATTAATATTTAAATTTTTTCTATTTTTAATTGTGTAACGGTTCCAAATTGATTCCATGAAGCTGGGATTCATTCTCTTGTTGAATGATCTTCTATTTTTGCATTACTAAGACCTAGATTTTGTAACAATTTTGGATCATTTTTTACATGGGGATTTTCTAAAATATGGTTCTAATAAGCAGACTTTTTCCAAATATCTTCATCAAATAGTCTAAGCTTAGGGTGTTTTTTTACAGCAACTCTAGGAACATAACGAGATAAATTAGCGTTTGGATATTTTTTTAAAAACCTTTTTATTGCTTCAGACTTATCTCACATCTTAATACGCTTCATAGCGTGATCATATTCCTTTCCATAATATTTTTAAACATAGGATTTAATTGAGGGTAAAGTCTATCTGTAGCTACTTTCATTTTTTGTAAAGAAAAAAAATAATGATAAATTAATGGGATGCAGAATGAAATAAACAAGTTAACGGTATTTGTAGAAAACGAAACCAATGAAATTATCTTAGATGGAAATATTAAAATATATTTTGGTGACCGAGCTGGCTTTGCCGATGCTCAGCAATTATTTGTTAGAACAGCTACTAGTTTTGGAATTTTAAAAATGTTAAACATAAATATAAAACTTTTAGAGTAGGGGACAGAAAGTTTAATACTCGATGAAGAATATTGGACCTTTAATGATATCGTGAATAAAAAATTAAATCTAATGCTATATACCTTTTAAAAACTCTAGATAATCATGTAAAAATTTTCATGCATCAGAAACTACAGATCTATATTGTTTTGGGATTCTTTTAGGCTTGGCTCTTTATAAAAAAATACCCCATAACACCTGAGTAGTGCAGTTATGACAATTTATCCTCCTCATTAAATATTCAAAATGGCCACCAAAACGGTCATCACCCGATTCCAAAAATTTCAGGATGGAGGTCTCAAAAATATCAGGTTCAAAGTCTCAAAAATTTCAGGATCGGGGTCTCAAAATTTTCAGGATCGAGGTCTCAACAATTTCAGGATCAAGGTCTCAAAAATTTCAGGATCGAGGTCTCAAAAATTTCAGGATCGAGGTCTCAAAATTTCAGGTTCCAGGTCTCAAAAGTTTCAGGTTCCACGTCTCAAAAATTTTTTGGATCGAGGTCTCAAAAACTTCAGGATTGAGGTCTCAATAATTTCATGATCGAGGTCTCAAAAATTTTGAGAATAAAAAAACATCAGCACCCTGAAATTTCTAGAACATAAAAAAATCATCACCCAGAAATGTATAACTCGTCTTCTAAAAAGTTATGCATCTTGTTCTTAACAATCACAATCTTCCTCTTTTTTATTATGAAACGTTTTACAATGTTCCTCGAAATCCTTAGAACGATCATCCTGAAACTTAATTCCCCAATGCCCCCAAGGCCAAGTATGAATTCCATCAGGGCAAGTGTATCTTTTATCATCTGAATTACTTAAGGCTGTTTTTAATATTTCTTGAGAATAAACTTGATGATGAGTACTCTTAAAAATATGAACCAGTTTCCTTATCTCTTTATCCTCAAACAAACAAAATTTATATTTCCCATGAGTTAAATGATGTTTTATCGTGGCTTTAGAAATACCCTTACACACTTTTTTCTCTTCATTATTCTCTAAAAAAAGACTATAACTTTTAGATCTTAAGTCTATATGTCCTAGAATTATTTTTTCTTCCATTTCATCTTTCATTTTTCTCAAAACCATTTTATTAATATTAGGTATTATTCCAAACTTATTATTTCTGGGAAATTAGATCATCTATATCAGGCCTAATGTCTTTGTGAAAGTATTCTGTTTTTATTTCTACGATAAGACTGTCTGTGTCACTCATTAAAAGTTCTATTTTATTTCCATACTTTTTCTTTAGGTAATTATAATAGAACTTAAACAATAAAGCCTTTGAAATATCCAGAACAGCTAATCCAACGTAAATGGGTTTTTCTAAAAGAACCTCATCTTTATGTTGAAGAAGAATGGCTAGATTATTACTAATAACTTTATGGTTTTTTAAATTAGCATTTGGGTATGTTTGTCAAAATTTTTAGAATCACTGATTAACTTTACGTTGATTCTTTTTCTTACATTTTCTATAGTTTTTCCATAAACAGAAATATTTAAGAGTTTAAAGAAAGCTTTATGTGAATTATTTTTAGAACTTTTTGTAAGACCCGTATTTCTTTCTATAAATTTTTTCATCCATGTTGATTCTTTAAAACTAATGCTCTGATCGATTTTGATAAGTTCTAATTCTAATTCTAATAAGAATATTTATTACACAAGTCTCCTAAGAGTTTTTTCCACTTGAGGGAGCTAAAGGAAGATCTTTAAAATAATTATGTAATTTCTTAGGCACTCTAAGATCGACTTGAAGGAAACAACCTTCATTATTTTTGTTGGAAGGTTTTTTGAACTCACGTAGCGCATTTTCTCAAATATTTATTTCTTCTTGAGAAATCGATTTTAGATCTTTATAAGGTAAAGGAAAATTCATAGCCGTTCCATATTGATTATTCATATCCAAATAAATAATAAAAATAGACTCTTTTTTAGGATCATAATTTTTCATATACTTATGATTGGCTTTACTATATATCTTACTTATGATAGACACTCCTTCTCGTTTAGCTTCTTCTAAGCATAAATGCATATTAAGATCTTGAATTTGTTCTAATATCACTCGAGTTTCTTTCAACATACTATCCCATGCTTATCCTGAAGCTGAATAATACCAAGAAGGATCTAGTTTTTAATTTTTTAAAGTCGTATTTCTATAATTTTCTATTAAATCAGCTAAATGAGCAAGATCTGTTGTAAGATAAAGTTTTTGATAATCATTTAAATTCTTACACTTAAATTCTTTCCGAATCCATTGAGCGTATTGATATTCTTCTTCTGAAATAGATTCTTGCTTTAAAATACTATAAAATTCTTCTTTTGGAGGTAGTTGTTTTTCTTGTAATTTTTTGTTATCATTGATATAATCATAAGGAGAAATACCTTTTAGAGTTAGGAGATTCCATTTTTGAGGATATAATTCTTTTAAGATAATATGATCTTTATCTTCTAAGTTTGTTGTTAGAGTGTCTACAGAAGAACTTTGATATCTAAAACTATCGATAAATTATAATTCTATTTTAACTTGAACAGCTTAATAAACCCCAATTTTTTTTTCTTCTAATTTTTCTTCAAAGACTATTTTTTTAGAAAACTTATAAGATTTTCCGTGTTTTTGGCTATACATTTAAGATCAGATATATCGTAACCTAGACTTGGTATATAAAATTGAGAATCATATTTACTCATATTGTGAGCGAATATAGAGTAAAAATAACTCATTTTACTTGCATTTAAGTTACAACTTTTGTGAGCAGCTCCTTGAAAAGTTCCCGTAAAATGATCATGGTCTTTTACTTTCTTGTCTTTTTCCTGAAACATCTCATCACTATAAATACAAGTTTTTTGTGAAGCAAACCTTTTTTGTTATTTCTTCTGTTATTATCAGAACCTCATTTTTTTTCTCGATTCATGATAAATTTCTCGACCTATTTCTTCTAAATCTTGAACAAACTTTAAAGGAAGATTATCAGTGTCTAGAGCTGTTCTTATAATCTTATAATTTTTTATTTTATATTTTTCCTTAAGTGTTTCTGAAAAAGTAGCAAAATTCCATAAGCACTAGGTTCATGTTTTTGATAATTTGTAGTATATTTTACTTTTTTCTCTTGACTTTTCTTAGTAAAACACTTAAAATCATAGACGATACAAAAAGGAATTTTATTAATTCTCATAAAACTCTTAAAATAAATCTCTTCTTTACTTGGCATCCTCACTTGACAAGGCCAATGCTTTCGACAAATCTTCTTATGAAACTCGAATTTTCTCTTAGAGAAAGGATTAATACAATAATCACAAATCTTGATAGCTCCATCATGCTTAGAAATACTAGTAGAACAAAGTCGACTCATGTTTTTAATCACCGTAAAATGTTTATTATCTAGTCTTATGAGTCTTACATTAATATGTTTATTTATACTTTCTCTTATGAAATGTATTCCTTTTTCGTCTCCATGAGTAAACATGTTTACGCTTACGTTAGAATTATTTATTTCAAATTGATTAATATCTTTATTCTCTGTGGGGAAATTAACCTTATTCCAATGGAGTTTTAGACTTTTATCTATTAAGTACCTGGTAATTTTCCCAGGTTTCTTCGTTTTATTATTTCCAAATAAAATTATACATACGGCGGCCCATTTAAAACATTCATCATCATCACTCTTGGGATTCACGATAGCCTTTTCTAGAGAAATCCATCTAGGCAAAGGAGCAAATCCATGAGATTTTAATGGGTTCCATTTTATTTCGTGCACTTCTAAACATTCTATATCATAAAGTCTCCAGCCTGGTCCTTCTTTTTGATATTTTGAAACAGAATTTAATATTTTTTCTTGAATGTCATAAAAAACTAAGTCTAAATCAGAACCTTCTACGAGGACAAAATAATTAGAATTAAACCTAGCTCTTTTAAGCTCTCCCTGAGAAGGATTAATAAAATTAGGTTTTTCCATAACACATTTTACTCGGACTTGAACTTTATTATCGATCTTGTTCTTAAAAAGAGCTATGGCGGTATCTCTACATTGTTCTAAGTAAACTAAGATTTTATTTCTATCGAGTTTAGGATTTTGATCTGAATCAATAACCCAAACCCTAAGGGAGTCTCCAAATGCTTCTTCTTTTTTTGGTTATAAGTTAAAATTTCTGTTTCTTGATGAATTCCACGACAATGAAAAACTTTACTTATATCATTAAATTTTACAAATTGTCTCATTCCATGAACATCTCTTCTTTTTTTAAATCTTAAATCTTGTATTTTTTAATCTAAAATTTTTCTTTGAAGCATACATTTCCTATGAGTATAAGAAATGTTCTTTTTCTTATCGAAGTTCTGAAGAACACTTATTTTTTTCTTCTTAAATTCTAAAGCCTTAATTTCTTGTATAAAATTTCTTTTAAGTTCTTTTAAGTAATTATAGATCTCTTTTTTTGGTCTTAAAATTTATCTTCAAAATTTTACTAGCTACTTGAATCGTAGAGTCTTTTTTAAGTTTAGTGGATTGCCCTTTACTTGTACCCATTTATTAAAGTGTTTTTTTTAGGAAAAAAAATTTATTTTTA
The DNA here is from genome assembly GCA_025434845.1 of Phenganax subtilis. NCBI lineage: Eukaryota > Metazoa > Cnidaria > Anthozoa > Malacalcyonacea > Clavulariidae > Phenganax > Phenganax subtilis. The sequence goes on from JAOBYK010736441.1 coordinate 13,891, forward strand.
AAATCAATTTTTTAGGAGCTTTAAAAAAAAGATTATCTCCATTCTAAAAGATAAACATTTTAAAAAATTTTTCTTAAGACCCATCCTCCTAAAATTCCTGAAATTCCCATCACGATATATTGATACTCTAACATTTCCTTACTCCGTTTATAATAATTTTCTAATCTTGGTTCTGGAGTCCATTCTAAACGAGTATTATTTAGCGCTTTTTTTATATTATCTAAATTCTTGTTTGTAGTAATTATATCTTTCTTAGCATAAGATAATTCTTGACGTCAATGTGCTTCTTTATTTCTTCGAGAATTTTTTTTTTCGTACCATACTTTTTTATCTCGAGTTATTTTCTCCATAGCTAAATTATGACAATTAAATTCTTTTTCATAACCGGTATGATTAAGTTTAGAAAATAAAAATCCTGCCCCTGCAAAAGCAAAAGCATTAAATAATCCTCCTGCTATCATAGAAGCCATTTATTTATCGATTTTTTCTGGAATAATTTTTTTATCTTCGAGATATTTTACTAAAACTGATCCCAACATTACTGCTCCAGTAAGCCTAAGGTACCTTGAATGCTTTGAGGAGTAGCTAGACTTTCTCCAAAAACTTTTTTACTCGCCATAGAAACTCCAACAGCAGATAATGTTAAAATTCCTTTATCATAAATTTGATTAATATAATTTTTCCCAGTTTGCTCGTTTATTTATTATATATAAAAAAAAATTAATCAAAATTATCTAAGAAATTATTTTTTAACACTAACTTTTTTTTCTTCTATTTTTTCTTTTATTTTTTTTTTCTTATTTTTATTATTATAAGATAAGTAATAAACTATTTGAATACTTGTTTAAAATATCCAAAGAATTATTAATTTTATTATTTTCTTCAAATATTTTTTCCTTTTTTCTTTCTTTAGCTTCTCTATAAATTTGAGCGAGTTTTTTTCCAGCATCTACTTTTCGCGGATTTTCCTCCTTCTTTTCAGTAGTAATAATATCTTTTTTTGGCTCTTGTTCTTTAGGAATGTTTAAAATTTCATTATTTTCATTATCCATTTATTCTAAGTAAAAATTAAACAAATTTTAAGTAAATATAAGGTGATCTTAAAATTACTTAAAATCTACTCAAAAATCCACCAAGTAAAAATAAGGTCATGCTTCGATCGCGACGTATAACTCGGACTCGTCCGAGATACTTACTTATAAATAGTGCAAGAACGTCATTGATATTATTTAAGTAACATGCATAGTTGTTAAGACTAAACTCAGTTTTTAACTCCATGATGTGGAAGTTTTCAAGTTTTTTTTAACCTAAAGTCCTTTTTTAACACATCAGATATAATTTTCCCACCATTTTTTAAGTAAATTTTCACCTCATACTCCATACTAAAGTTTGTAAGGTCTTGCCCGTCATCAAAAACTTGATAAAGTAGCTTAACTTTTGTGTTATCGTTTAAGAGGGGAGGTCTAATGACAGTAGGAGGCTATCCCGCACCATTACTGGAAGGTTTTACCCAAGTGAATTGTTTTAAGCTTTTAAGTATGAATGAAAACATACAGTATGACTTTTTACCAGCTATGTCTTGTTTTAATGTTCTTATTTCTGACGTGTTGCTTGCGATCGAAGTTTTACTAGATGCTATGTCAGTTTCGTTGGATTTGGTTTTGCTTTTATTTTTAACAGCTATTTTTCTATAATTTTTTTAATGAGTATCGAGAGCATTCATATCAGAACCTTGCCTAGAAATGAGTGCTTCATTTGACGCGACCCCTACCTGATTTACCGTGATATTGTTTAAGTTATTTAAGGATCTAGCTCTATTCGTGACAAGCTGGGATTCCCAAACTTTAGATTTTTCTTCGAGTTTTTCTAATTTTTTAACACCTTCATTTTTATTATTCTTAGTAAACCCATAAAATAATGTCATTTATTAAAAATATTTTTACAAAATATATTTTGCGATTAAAATTCCTGCTATTAACATCACACCCGATACCTCAAAAAGATAAGAATTATTTTTAGAATTATTTTTAGAATTATTATTAGAATTATTTTTATAATTATTACTATTGAGATTACTTAAATTTTTTTTAAAATTATTTTTAGAATTATTATTTTTTTATGTTGACTTCAGGTTTTACGTAATTTAAACTTCTATTTTCACCAAATTTCATTTATCCCGTAGCTATGGTTAAGACATTATTATATCCCGGTATTGGTTTTTCTAAAAGAATCATATTAGAAGGAATTAAATTAATTCCTGGGCCAATTACCATGTTTATTACTACGTTGGTACTTTTTATAGAGTTTCTCATTTTAGAAATAGTTATCGTAGGATCATTTTGAACGATGGTATCTTGAACGAGTTTATGAAAAACACCCTAAGTTTGAAGAGATTTTGCTCCTTGGTTTATGATGCTCCATCTCGTATTGGCTTGAGCTCCTAAAATACTATAAACATAAGACTTCACGGCTTGTTGGAAAAACTTCTGTCCTAAAGAAGTTAATCCATCCGAGTCTTTTTTTACAAATGCTTTCCAATCCTCATCGAATCTATTTACGGTCTTAAAAACCCAATCGTATTCTAAATCTTTGATATCATATTTTTTATGAAGATAAAATCTAGGGGCTAATTTAGGATAACCTCGAGAAGCTCCAGAAATCCATTCATGTATGGTTGCATGTCTATCTGGTTTTTGATGTTTTATTATTTTTCTTATCAGAATTTTTTGATGGATTTTTTTAAGAATTTCATCGTTCACGTAAGAAGTTAATTCTTCAGGATGTTTTAGAAAATGTTTCATATGATAAAAAAAAATAATATCTAGCCAAGGAAGAAATGATTTTGAATTGACTTCTAGAAAAATGTTATATAGTCATTCCCCCCCAAAAAATATATGACATAGGCTGATACTAAACTCGTGAAATAAGGAATCTTAATATAATCAAAGTCTATTTCTTGAATGTTTCCTAATTTTTCTAAAAGTTCTTCATGATCAACTTTTGTATCTAAAGCGTTTATATCATAAGAAAAACAATCGTGTTCGTTCATGTAAAAGTTTATTTCCGTAAGGTTCATCTTAAGATGATCCTCTGCTAGAACTAATGATTTTAAGATACCAAAATGATTCCAAATTTGAGGAGTCCAATATAGCACTTCTCGAGTGTCCAAGGTTTTTCTCCATCCTTTATTATGTCGAAAAAGCCAAGTTCCTATCTCGTATGGATAATTATTATTTTGTATATAATATATATTTTTTTAAAATTCTAATACTTGTTTTTTTATCTTGGGATAAACGGGGTTTTCTTCTATTTACTTGACTACTCTTCCTTCAAAATCAAAACGAGTAAGATCAGCATAAGTGTATTTTTTTAAAAATCTTTTCTTAACTTCAGATTTAGACCAGGTTTTTATAAGTTTTTTAGCTTTCTCATAATCCTCTCCATAATATTTTTTAAACATATGATCAAGTTGTGGAAAAAGATTATTACTTCCGACTTTCATTCATTATAAATAAATGAATAAAATAACTGTATTTATCAAAAATCATGAGGAAGTTTTTTTAGAAAGGAATCTAAAACTAAACCCTAGCGATCGTTTATTCGTCAAAGATACTTTTATTTTTTGGGACATTAAAATTATAAAAAACAAATATAAAATTATTAGGGTGGGGAATAAGAAAATGGTTTTAGATGAAGGCTATTATGATTTTAAGGACATTCAAGAAGCACTTGCTCCTGATGTCAGTTTCCTATACCAAAATATAAAATTTGTGAAAAAGTTAGAATATATAAGTATAAAAATATTTTTCAAAAAGGATATGAAGTTAATTTTACAGAAGAAGTATTTGAAATTTTTAAGATTTTTCGAGGAAACCCCACTTTATATGAAATTAAAGATGAGGAAAATGAGCGTGTTTTTGGAAGATTTTATGACGAAGAACTTTCTCACGATCATCAACGAGATCAAACTAGACATGTAGAAAAAATACTCAAAACTAGAAATAGGATGGCTTTAGTAAAATTTAAAGAACAAGATTCAAAAAATAATTTGTGGGTTAGAAAAACAGATCTTAGAGATTACTTTAAATAAATGGATAAGTATCTTGATGATTTTAAAAATCACGATTATGATCCTGAACGCGAAGAACAAAGAGAAGAGGAAATAGAAATAAATAACATAGACGGTGAAGAGGATATAGATGATGAAATAGAGTTTTCTCTTTTAGAACCTGAAGAAAATGAGAAATTAGATACTACACTTAATGAAGGTGAAATACCTGTTTTAAAAAGATATAAATTCATCTCGGAGACAAAAAGAGCAGAAACTAATGATAAAGAAGAATTTTTAATGAATTTTCTAGAACAAAATCTCGTAAAAAAAGATGGACCTTACTCCCAAAAATTATTAGAAAATTTTAAAATAAGAGTAGGAAAAAAAGGACAAGTTTTAGGAGGAGAATATAAAAGAGTAAAAATTATCGTATTAGAAAATAAAAAGTTTACTTATTCGAAGGATCAAAAGTAATTAGAAGCTATTAATGAATTTATAGAAACATCGAGAAATGCGAGAGAAGAGCATCAAAAAACCGCCTCGGCACAAATCGAAGAAAATATAGAAATGCGAGATATAAATAATGATACTTCAGAAGAAATAGCATCACAAGTTAGTAGAGACTCTCTCAAAACTCTAAATAACGACTTAGAATCATATATTGATAACTTAGAAACCACGTTAAAAGACATCTCCTTTAATAATGAATCACCAAAAGAAACACTTAGAACCGTAAGGGGATACTAAAACATGCCTGAATCTCAAACCGTAGAAGAAAAACTAGAAAATCTAGAGAAATGAAACCTGTCATTGCAGGTTAAAAAAATTACAAGAAACAGATCTAGAAAAAGAAATCGCATATGATACCCTCGAAAAAATAACAAGGTTATATGCTAATTAAGTAAAACTAGAAAATAACGAGAGGGTTTTAGAACCTGAAACTCAAGATATTATAGAAAAAGAAATAGAATTAAATGATCTTAATCGTTTTGAAAAATTTAAAAAATGGGCAAGAAGTAATTTAATAGGTTTAGGTGGAATACCAATCGCTATAGGAGGAATTATAACAACCGTAATAATGAGTACTAGAAATGCCGTTAAAAAAGGTGCTCGAGCTACTAAAAAATTACCTATTCCTTAAAAAATTTAGCAAAAGAATTAGGTCCTATCACCACTGGAGTTTTTAATATTCTTAGTGGAATCGTAAAAATGGGAGCTAAAGGAGTAAGTTTTTTAGCTCAAAATTTATGGATTTTGATATTGATTTTAACCTGGTTTGTTTATGACACGTATAAAAATAAAAATATTTTCTCATATAATAAATGAGTACTATATCTGAACTTAAACCCGATTTTAGAAAACATAAAATGAGTGATATTAAAGGAAATAGATCTAAGCACGCTATTACTCTTAATCCTAATAAAGCTAATCATGATGAAGAAATTTATGTCCATATTCCAAGATTAAACAAAGAAGATTGTTTGGTACCAAAATCGTTTAACTTAAAATTCGACTTTAAAAATGGAAATACAAAGTCTTGGTTTTTAAATAATCTAGGAAAAGGACTCATGGCTAGATTCTCCATATCCATTGGAGGTGAGACTCTTTTCGATAATACGGGGAATAGTATTTATGAAATTTATAAAGATCTGTGGTTACCCGAGCGAACTCGAGAAGAAATGTGTGATTTTGGGATCGCAAACGAAAATACGAGAAAAATTATTTCCAAGTCTGATGATGGAGCTAAAACAGGAACTACTCAAAAAGTTTCGGATACACTTTTAGCGGGTGTTTTAAATACAAAACAAAAAAAAAGTCTGTGTAAAATCTTGGGAGATCATGGACTTTTTTCTCCTAGTTCTTTACAAAATATTCTTCAATATAATATTACTTTACTTAAAGCAGAAAAAATAATGAAGGCTCAAAGTGGACAAAGCGTGAAGGGATATTCCTTAGAAAATATAGAATTAGAATACGAAAAAATTCATAGCAAAAAACTGGCTCAAGAAAGTATTATGGGATATGAAACGGGGAAAAGTTTGAGTTTTGAACAAGTAAACTTGTTAAAAACCGTGGAATGGGACAAGGGTTCTATCTTAATTAATGAAACTGTAAATTTACATAGAAAAAGCATGGCTGCTATCGTGATGTTATTTACCAATAAGTCTTTAACCGATTCGGAAGAATATATTTATCCCAACATAGAATCGATAAAAAGAACGATTGAGGGAGGTCCTTAATTCCGTGTATGGACATGGCATTAAAAAAGAAGATCTTTATAACGAGGCTATAAGGCTTTTTGAACATAAATCAGAATTTGAATACGAGCCTAGTAGTAAGAGTATATGAAAATTTTTCACAGATAAGTTTGCCTTGGTGGTGGATTTAAGAACCACGGAAGATAAGCTCATGGTAGGAGCAGGAAAAAAATTATTAAATACTCAAAGTGGAGTGCTTTTAGAAATTACTAAAAAAGCCACGAGTGCCAACATACTGTGTCATATATTCATGGTGAGCGATGGGTTGGCGAACTTTGAAAATAAAACGTTAGAAAATGTACATTGCTAAAAAAAATAAGATGAGTTTTCTTCTTAAAATAAGTGGGAAACACTTGTATATGTTTAGAAAGAACAGAGCACTTAGTTTTGGATCCTAATAATCCCGGAGAAATGATGAAGGAAATAAAAATTAATAAAATTTGTGGATGTACGAGTAGGTTTGGAAGAAATGGTATGAGAATTATTTGAAACACTTGTTTTGACTATACTAATACTCTCATAGAATATATGAAGAATGTCTAATAAAGAATGTGCAATTTAAAGCAGTAAAAAAATTACACATTTTCTTCTATGGTACAAAATAATTATAAGGATATCTTAAACTGATTTCTAATCTTGCGTGTTTCTTACTTCTTAAAAAATAAATTATAGCATTTTTTTTCTCCTTTTGAAATGTGCCCTAAATAATCATAAAAAAATAAAGTCCATATCTTTTTTTCTTGGATTATAAAACGAAACTAAACGAGAAATATTTTCTCTAAAAGGTTTTGCAATAGAAAATAATTGTTGAGTAATCACTATAGTACTTATCCCATAATGTCTTCCAGAAAATCCTAATTTTACGAGTTCAGAAGTACGTTTTTTTACAAAAGAACTCGATGCTATATCATCTAAAGTAGTTAAAGAATTAGTTGCTCTCGCGAATTCCACGACTTGTTTTAAAAATTTTCTACATCATCTTGATCACAAGATATAACTATAAAATTTTCATCTTTATCATAAGGCTATGTTTGCAAAGTTTTATTCCATTCATACGTAAGACAAATGAGAAAAATATAATCGAAATAATTTAAAAAACATGCTTCTAACATTTTTAAGAGATAATAAGTTTTTCCAGAATTGATCGTTCCTATAATAATCATATCAAAAGGATCTCCAATGGAACTTTGTTCCCGTGAAATATTTTTAGAATGACTTGAAATTTCTTTTAAGAAAGTGTCTTTTCTTCCTGTTCCATTTTTTCTCATGATTCGCGCTCGCTCAGTTTCGTTTTGCATTCTTCTTTATTATTAATATTATTTTCTCGAGAAGCGTTTATAACATGTTTTCCTACGATTAAGGTTCCAGAAAATAGACCTATCAAAGAAAGATAAGGTGTTATGTACTCTACTATAAATTATACGTCATAACGAAAAGGCTCGTTACCAGAAAGTTCTTTTCCTCAATCGGTAGAATTTCCATAAACTTAAAATGTTCGTGTAATTCCGAGAAATTTCCTATAAAAACGTCTGTAAACATATTATTCGTTTTCTGGAACTGATCCCGCTTACAATCTTGATAAATTTTGTTTTAGAGTTTTTTCAGAAGCTTTTTTAACATAAGCTTGAGTATATTTTATTTCTTTTGCGGAAGAGAGGTTTAAGAGAGTCTCTCTAATATCGTTTTGAGTATCATTAAAATCACTCATTTATTATATATAAATAAAAGAGAAAAAAAAATTGTATAACTTAAGATGTAACGCTCGAAAAGTTATAGATTTTTTTATGTTCTCGAAATTTTTGAGATCTTGATCCTGAAATTTTTGAGATCTCAATCCTGAAAGATTTGGATTTGGCTGATGACCGTTTTATTGGCCATTTTGAATATTTAATGATGGGGCTAGATTGTCATAAATGCACTTCTCACCTGGACAAAATGTGAGCTCCCAGCAAATATAAATCTTGGTTAGAATATATTATGGTAAATTGCAAAATCGTAGATAAGTCTAAAAATTTTCTTAACGGAAAATTAGGTTGTTCTATAGTAACTTTACCTATTTCCACAGAACAAAGTTTAAATGGATCTGTAACACAATATAGATATATAGAATCTTGTGTTAGAGTACATGATGGAATTTGCCACAAATTATGATTTAAGGAGAGCCCAAATATAAGCTCAGATGAAGTGAACCTGGTACCCAGGGCCCTTTACTTCGGAATTGGCTGTTCAGCGAAAAGGCCTTGGCATGGGCTGGTCACTTCTGCAACCTGATTGGCTAGTTTTTTAGCAAAAATTTATTCTGACTGAAATAGTTTGTTTAAGAAATGTCCCAATTAACAACAAGGAGCAACATTGCAAAATCTACCTTCAATTATTCCAGTCTGGGAAGTTTAGCAACATATTTGCCGCTTTTGATTGAAAATGTGGCTCCCATTAACAGTAAGAAGAGATTATTTTCCCATTCTTCATGGATTTATATATGACATGACTCGCGCTCGATGCAGTCCGCATAATAATTGCAATATGGAAATTAGATTCGTTTCATTCACTTGGTATTTGCAATTTTTATACTCATAATATTCATCAATTCAATCTGTTTACGTTGGCACTATGCAGTTTGTTCGAAATGGATAGTAAATCACAAGGACACTATAATCACCATGGTAGGCTTCGTTTCATACAGAGTTTTTCAAAGCTTTCAACAACGTACTATTCGACTGCAAACATATGGCAAACACAAAAGTACAAGTAAAAATATTGGCATTATGATACTAAAAGTTGTAGTTTGCGATTATCACTCGTGTTCTTTACAGTGAACATTGTTTACGATGTCTACTGAAACAAGTTCTGAATTCGGTAGACAAAACTGCGATAACATCTTGTCCACAACAAATGTAGTCAAAACATCGTTTTTGCTGTGCGTTAAGTGTTCTATCTGCCATCCCCACGTTTTTTGAAGCGATATGTATTATTGGAAGAACGTCCATCTTTGGTTCAATTAATTTCATACACTCGAGTACATAAGTTACATGCATTTACATTTACCTATGACAATAATACATAATAATTCAACAGGACAAATAAATATATTATCATACTAAACTAAACACCCAAATTTCGGGTGTCACGTGACCAGTCAATGCCAGGGCCTTTCCACAGACCAGCCAATTCGGAAGTAAAAGGCCCTGGGTACGAGGTTGAGATGAAGTATATATAGGCTCGATAATATTAGAATATTATATACAATAAATGAACTTGAATGTTCCCAGTAATTCAATGAAAAAACAAGAACATAGAAATTTATACTATAACCCAAAGTCTGGTTAGGATGTAGGTGTAGGATCACATTATAGGAAAGCCTTAAAAGATGATTTACTTATTACTAGAGCACAAATAAGAGCTCGGTTAAAACCTCAAAATACTTACACTAGATATAACAAAATTATTAGAAAACATAGAACATAAAAAACGTATGTTAATGACCTTGGAGAACAATTACAATTACATCTCATAGATATGGGTAAACTTAGATATAACAATAAAGGTTATAATTGGATTCTTGCGGGGGTAGAAATCTTATCTAGATATGCTTTCACTTTATCTGTGTGTTGAAAAGCTACTCATAATAGGACAGAAGCTGTTAAAAATGAATAAAAGAATTTAATATATGGATTTTTGGAAAACAATCCCGATAAAATTCTATTTGATGAGGGTAAAGAATTTTATAACGTGGGTGTAAAAAAAATATTAGAATCTCATAATATAAAATATTCAGCAGACATTCTGATAAGAAAGCTGCTATCGTAGACAGATTTAATAGAACTTTAAAATCGATCATGTGGAAATATTTTCATCCCACAGGAAGTCATAAATGGATAGACATTCTCGAAGAGTTTTTTTTATAATTATAATCATACAAAACAAAGTACTAACTTGATGAAACCTTCGGATGTAAGTAAAAATAATTCTGATCTTGTGTGGTTAAATTTATATGGGCATTGGACAGGACAGTTGTTTTTTTTCATCTAAGTATAATGTAAGTGAGAAAGTTAGAGTGAGTAAGTATAAATTTGTTTTCAAAAAAGCATACAAAGCTAATTTTACCAAAGAAATTTTTGAGACTTATAAAATCCTTAGAGGTGATCCTACCATGCATGAAATAAAAGATGGCGCAGATAATGAACTTATCTTAAGAAAAATTTACGATGAAGCACCTTCCCCCGTAGTTAAAAAAATGATATTTATAGAGTAGAAAAAGTTTTAAAATCTAGAGGATATATGGCTTTAGTAAAATTGTTTGGCTACGATAATGAACATAATTCTTGGGTTAAGAAAAGTGATATAAAAAATCTAAGAGATCGTTGATGCCGGAAAAATCAAAGATTTTTCTTAAATAAATGGATGCAGAATTTAAAGATATTGATTTTGATCATGATCGTGAGTTTGAACATGAACAGGAAGACGTTGAGATTACCGACTTAAGCTGTAATTATGAAGACAATATTCGAGATGAAAATGTAGAAAGAGTGAACCTGATTTGGCAAAATAAGAATTGTGTGGTGACGTCCTTTTAGAACCAGTAGAACCTAATGTAGAATGGGATAACACTTTTGATGAAGTTGATATTTCAAATATAAACAAAGATATTGGAGATAAATTATAAGATGAGCCAAAACTTAGGATAAGAAAAATTTTTTACTCAAATTTTTAGGTTGTAATGTTAATAAACGTGATGGACCTAGTTCTAAACAACTAATGGAAAAGTTTAGTACAAGACAAGGTAAAATGGTAATGTTATAGGTAGTACGTTTGAAGGAAAAAATATTGTAATATTAGAAAATGGTGAGCTTGTTTACTCTAAATATAAACAATTCCAATAAGTTATAAATAAGTTTAAACAGTTACATAAAAAGTCTTAAGCCAAACATTTTGAATCATTTCGAACTCAAATTGAAGATAATCTAGAACTAAACACTATAAGTAGTAATAATTTAGAAACTATTACAGGATAGATTAAGAATAATAGTAAAGAAAGGTTTCAAAATGAAATAGATAACATGTTGGAAAATTTACAACTTATACATGAACGTGGTGAGTTAGTAACGTTAGAAGAACTAAGATCTGCTCATGGATGCAAAAACATGCCTTAATCTTAAACTGCTGAGGAAAAACTAGCAACTTAAATAATGATGCTGATCATTGAAGATTAAAGAAGCTTCAAAAACCGAATAAAGAAGAAGAATGTGTTTATGATACTTTAGAAAAAATTGCGAGAAAATCTGCTGATATAATTAGACTAAAAAAATAATATTAGGACCATAGAACCTGAAGCTAGAGATATTATAAATAATGAAGTTGAGATAAATGACTTAGGTTGATACAAGAAATTTAAGAAATGGGCTATTAGGTCTTAATGGTGTTGTTGTAGCGATAGGAGGAATTATCCCTACAGTTTTAATGAATGCTAGGTCTACCGTTAAAAAAAGAGCTCAGCGGCTAGTAGATTTGCCAAGGCTCTAGCTAACGTAGGCAAACAAGTAGGTCTTATTGCCGCTGAAGTATTTAATATCCTTAGCAGTGTTTTAAATGGACAGCAAAAGGTGTTAGTTTCATCGCTCAAAATATATGGATATTAATCTTAGCCTAAACTTGGTTTGTGTATGATATGTATAAAAGTAAAAAATATGTTTTTAAGAGGCACGGAATTTTGAGAAAATAAAAAATAGGTCTTGAAATATTTATCTAAGTAAGGATAAATATTTTTTAAAATTATATTATAATAAATGGAACAGCAACATTTAACCGCAGGTTTTAGAAAACATAAGAAAAGTGATATTAAAGGAAGTCACACTAAACTTGTTATTAACTCTAATCCAAACAGACGTAGTCCGGGAGAAGAAATTTTGTGGATATTCCTAGACTAATAGCAGATTCTTGTTTAATTCCTCATAGTGTAAATTTAAAATTCGACTTTAATAATAAAAATGGTGAAGCTTGGTTTTTGACTAATTTTGGAAAATTATTAATGGAAAAATTAAGCATAAGTGAAGGAGGAGAAACTATCTTTCATAATAGGGGGCACAGAGAATTGGAAATTTATAGAGATCTTTGGTTACCAGAACAAGTGAGAAATGAAAGATTTGAGCTTGGAATCGCTAATGAAAACACGAGGAAAATAAATTCTGGAGGTGATAGTTGAGCTAAGACAGGGAACAATCAAAAAGTCTCCAATGCCTTGATTGTTGATGTTTTAAGATCAAAACGAAAAATAAATAAGTAGATTGAAAAAGGCCGATTCTGCACCATTTTTTTTTGCTCGCTCCGCTCGCAAAAAAATAATGCAGAATCGGCCTTTTTCAGTCTACTATTATAAGGAAATAACTTCTGAGTTACAAGCGCTGACTCAGCGATTTTATTAATGGACTGCTGACCCAGCAATTTTAATAATGGACTGCTGAGTCAGCATTTTTAATGTCATTCAAGGTCACAAAAGGCGGCCTACTTTTTTTAAGTCTGAAACTAAGTTTTCAGACTTAATTTTCACTGAAAAATTTATCGACTTTTCCAAGTCTGAAACTAAGTTTTCAGACTTAATTTTGACTTAAACTTTTTCGACTCTTTTTCATGGTGAACCTCATTTGCACATTGCTCGAATGACTGCAGAATAATATTCGAATTTATTGATAATAAAAGGAGTGAGAAATTATAAAATAAATTGACCCACAGAATAATATTAGAGAAGAACTTTTAAAACTTGCAGATGCAAAAGAGATTAAACATTCTGTAACTTATATTAAAAAAGCTTCAAGTAAAACACTTGAAAAAATCTACAAAGACTATCAAAGAACTCAATTGAAAGAGACGAATGAAATGTTAACAGACACCATTTTTGGAAAATTCTCTGAACTTCTACAACACCTAAGTTTGATTGAAGACCAAACAAAACTAGGAAAAGAACTCGCAGATAACAAACCATTTAGACAAGACGTAAAACTTATCTTAGAATACGTTACTCCTTATATTCCACTTGTAGGAATTCTTTCAGGAGGAATCGTAGTAGGAAAACATGTGATTCATAAGAGTATAAATACTCCACCAAAGAAAGAACCTTCCTCAGATACTAATCTAAAGGAAGAAGAAATTGATTAATAAAATAAAAATAATAATTAATTTGTATACTTATACATGGAGAAGGAAATACTTATTGTCTACGAACACACAATTTATGTGAAAGAAGATGATCTATTGAGGTACATTGTCTTTTTTAGTTATTTGATAATAATGTTGTCTGCTTTATATATTGCTACAATAAATTATCGTAATACTGAAAAAAATTTAAGTTTAATTAAGAAACCAATAAACTCATTAAAAAGAAGCCTAAGTTCATAAAAACAAAAAAAAATATCCTTACTTCTAAAGTAAGGATATAATAAATGACTACAAAAGTTACCAAACTAAACCAACAAAATAAAAACGATAAAAACAAAGTATTATCTGAAATGTCTAATAAAACAAAACAATTCACTCGTCCTAACTTACAAACAAATACAGATCCATTTAACATGATCATCGTTGGACCTACTTGCTGTGGAAAAACACATTACTTGCTTCAA
>JAOBYK010737552.1:0-27800 GCA_025434845.1 Phenganax subtilis
ATCTCATGTCTATGTAGTTTTTGAACATTAAGTTGAACCCGCATAAACAATGAATAAAGTGCAGAGAATATTTTTTTTCCGTGCATGCTTTAAGTAAACGATTTGATTTTTCGTCTTCCAATATATCTTCCTTTTGTAGTACAAATTTAATATCATTTAAGAAACGTAATAGTGTTTTTTTTATAAAAATGACTTATGTCTGGTTTCAAATGTTTGTTGCATTTTTCTGTCAAAAACACTGGTATTAACGCATTCACTTGTAGACTTTGACCCTCAGGTAATTTCGCATCGGTGCGACGTGTTTCTTCTTCGATAAATATTTTTTGAAATTCAATGTTTATCATCAAGGTGACGGCTTTTCCGCTTTTGAACATTTTATCGTACATATCAAACGTGATCATTTTTCTGTCTTTAGGATCCACCCATTCTGACTGGTAATTAAGTTTGCTTTCTTCCAGAAAAATTGTTTTTATTAGTTTTAATTGTTCGAAATTGTATGCTTGCGCTTCTGGCATTTCACAAGCTACTAATTTATTATCATCAGAAAATCGATAACCTTTCATATCGTATTTTTTACCTAAGATTCTGTAACCACCTTTTTCCATTTTTAATGTGGTTTTTGTTGTGGTTGGTTGTGGTTTTATAATGTTCCTGAGAAGTGATTGATTATTTTTAATAATAAACTAAATCAATTGAAGTAAGAATGGGTCGAGTTGTTGGACAAGAAATTCCATGATGTTTTATCGAATATTACGCATATTTTGGATTGCGAATGTTTTTTGATAGTTAAAAGACATTATTTTCAAGAAGTTTCTATTTTTGAAATGAAAATACAACGATCCTACACTTATCAAGTATATTATTCCAATGTAAAACGCAAATTTAAAGATATGGATTCTTTTACGTATCAAATTCACAGATTGTCTTTTTTAAATTATAAACTTGACGGTAATTTTTTTAGTGAAAAAGAGGTTGTTGATTTCTTAAAGTTTCATTTTAATCATAAACATATATTGCTTGGTTATAAGGGTCCGGATCGATCGAAAAGGAGAAAGAAAGGTGTTTGCACTCGATCTCGAAGGAATTTGATACCGTATTGTGTATGGAAAGTTGTATATGAAGAAAAATTTTTCATGAATCCTGGTTGTTACACAGAAAATGGCATATTGAAAAGAAGGGAATTAAATGTTGTTGATGGATTTAATGTTTCTGAAAAAAAAATACGAACGTGTGTTATGTGAGTTATAAAAATTAAAGGTTCATTATACCAGTAAAATGGATTTTTTATTTTTTTATTGAAGAAGACAAGATCTTCTTGAATGACGTGGCATTTTGTTGTCATGAAAATATTTTCATGGAAAATAATTTTGCAAACATATGTTATCAACCTTTGAAAATTCCATCATCATGTTTGATTTTACCTACGATGTTTCATGTTGGAAATGGAGATTGTTTCTCTTCATGTTTTTCATTTCCTAATGGAAATGCATTCTTATATAATTGGAATGAATTTGTTAGAATTTATTTGAGTGGAAAAATATCTAAGAAAAAATTATTTAAAACTTTTAATTGAGAAAATAATTGTTTGTATAGACATTGTCTTTTATGCAAGGAATGTTTTTCGAAATTATGTATTCTAATTTTGAAATTATATGATAAGTTGAGTTACGAAAAAAAAAAGAAAAAATAGTTTTTTATAATAAATTTTTTAATTATAATTTTCCCTTATCAAATGTTTGTGAAACTTTTTTTTCTTCTGATTTTAATAGTATAAAGTGTGACGATGTAAATAAGATACTTAGTGTGTGATTAAATAATAAAGGAGGAAAGATGAGTGCTAAAACGTTTTTTTTTGAAGTTGATGGTCAAATTGATCAATTTGAATGTTTGATGTTATTCGATTGGAAAAGAGATGATGCAAAAGAGCAGTGGATAGATGAAAAACTGCGTATATTTCAACAACTGTTTTCGTATGTGAAATTTGCTCGAGTCAGAAAAGATGATGGAACGAAAAAAGTTTATGGAATTACTCAAATTAGAAATAGAAAACCGAAGAGACGGGCAGAAAATTCTTTGCATTTAATTACCGCATATGGAGGATTGTAATGAGAAGATGTCGAAAACCGATGATTTCACCTTTTTTTTTTAAGACTTATTTTTAAATGCAAAGAATACTGTCATTGAATTTGAAAAACAAGCTGGGAAATTCCAATTGGGTGGAAATTCCAATTTGGAGAAACATAGCAGGAAATATCAACATTGTTACTATCAATTTTTGCAAAAAAATATTCTTTATGGAGACAATACGAAAGACAAATACGAGAAACACTTTTTTAATTAATTAATATCGTATTTTATTCAACATTGTAAATTTTTAGATAAGCATGAATTTGCAATAAAGTAAATTATTAACCATTAAAATAAGGCTTTTGCTATGCGAGGAATAACATAGCGGGAAATAAGAAATCCTCCTTTCTGTCTACTTCTTTGTTTTTGTCTTGCAATAAAGTAAATTAAAATCCTAAACGTCTTGTGAGAGGATAAACAAATCCTCCTTTTTGTCTACCCGTTTGTCTTTGCCCTGAAAATCAACCTCCTAATTGACGCCTTCTTCTTCTTTTTCTCATGGATGATATCTAATTGTGTATGGGGGTAACGATCCGAAAAATCTATTTGCGTATCCTTTATGAAGTGCTTTTACGATGCCTCCAAGTTGTTTTTTTTTTCGACGATGACGATTCATTTATTAAATTTTACGGACAGCAGTTTTAACCAAATTACTTTCATGTTTCTTTTCATATTTATATATATATTTATACAATCAATTTAAAAAAATTTTTGCTAAAATTTATTTTGAGCATTTTTTATAATAAATTTTACGTCCAATATTCTTTTCCATAATTTGCAAATATTTCTTGATGTGGTTTAATATTTCTGTTTGATTTTATTTTGAAATCAAAATCTCTTCGTCCTTTTGAGATAATTGCATTATTACGATTATTTGTGCCCCTTGCATCGTTTACAAATCGTGGAGCAGCGTAGCATCCGTTGTATAATTTGCATCCACACATTGGTTATTTTGACAAATTGCGTACTGTGCATTTTTTTCTCCATAATTGATCCAAGACTTTTTTAGTAATATTTCTACCCATGTATTTTGATGATTTTGTATTTTTTAATGGGTTTTCTCCAAGCAAATAAACCTTTACCGGCACCCGGAATTGTAGAGGGTTTAATTCTTAAATTATCTTCTTTTGCTAAATGAATCCAGCATTTGTTTGTATGTGCTGTTCTTTTTTTTACAACGTTTTTTAACAATTGTTTTGCTATCGCATTGTTGTACTTTATGAATGCTTTGACCGCCTGTATATTTTGCTAGTTTTTTTATTTGCACGACACGTTTTCGTTTGATTATTTGTGCCCCTTGCATCGTTTACAATTCGTGCAGCAGCATCCGTTGTATAATTTGCATCCACGCATTGATTGTTTTGACAAATTGCGTACTGTGCATTTTTTTCTCAATATAATTGATCCAAGATTTTTTTGGTAATATTTCTACCCGTGTATTTTGATATGATTCTGTACTTTTTAATGGGTTTTTTCCAAGCGAATAAACCTTTACCGGCGCCCGGAATTGTAGAGGTTTTAATTCTTAAATTATCTTCTTTTGCTAAACGAATCCAGCATTTGTTTGTATGTACTGTTCTTTTTTTGCAACGTTTTTTAACAATCGTTTTGCTATCGCATTGCTGTACTTTACGAATGCTTTGACCGCCTGTACGTTTTGTTCGTTTTTTTATTTGCACCACACGTTTTTGTTTGGGTGCAGTTTTTTTCGGTTGTAGCGGCAATATTCTTGCTGGGCTAATGGATGTTTGTTGCACACGATAAAATTTATCTTGCTTATCACTTTTATTTTGAAGTAAGGGGAGGTTTGCTTGACAATCAAGATCGTCCATCGTTAAAAAGCGGGGGAGGGTGTTCGAATCGGTGAGAAAATAGCAGGACTAATACTTCTTTTTGGAGAGGGCGAAAAACCCGGGAGAGGATATTTTCCATGATAATAATTGTATTTTCCATGATGAGAAGGAAGGTCGTCTTCTTGAGGAGATAATGATCTTGTGGAGATCTGCGAATTTAAATTTCTTGGTGTGTTCAAACCCGGGGTATTAAATAAGGCTGTTGGTGTCGAGTAACCGGAATTATTTAAATTATCAAAAGCTTTGGGTGTTGAAGGTTTGGAATTATTTAGAAGTTTGTATAACTCGTTCGTAAGATTGGTCGGCAAAACTCCGTTTCTCCATTTTTCTTTCTTTGGTTTAGAATTATTGAAAATTTCAATTACTTCATTTCCAAAATTGGGGGAAAATGATTTATAAGGTGAAAAAGCCATTTCTTTTCTTTTTAAAATATTGTTCGAATTCCTTTGTAATCTTCAAAATGATCGTTAATGTTTTTTAGTATGTGCTCCAATTCATTTTCTATATATTTTCGAAAAGTATTTTTGGTGAATTTACTTTAAAAAAATAAAAGTCTTCGTTTGATTTCTTTTGGTGAAATATTTCTATATTAATCGATATAACCATTTTCAAAATCAAAAATACATTCTTTAAATATTTCTATTGAAAAAATCACACATTCGTTATTATCATAATTAAATACGTATTTGTTTCTATATATTTTATTGTAAAAAAATACCTCGATATGAGCTTGCGTTTCTTTTGCCATTGTATTTGTTGAATTAAAAATAATTGTGCGATCATTGGGTTATAAAACAATGGGTGCAAAATTGTGTCGTAAAGATTCACCACTGGTAAAATTAACATGCAAATGCATAAGAGTGGAAAATTGCGATCATATTGATATTGATATTGATACAACAGATTCGGGAGAAATACTGATGCCATTAAAGAAAGAAAAGAATGGTGGTTGTTGTTGCTGTTGTGGAAAATGGCGCCTCCTCACAAGTTTACGGATGAAGAAATTCAAAAACTAGTTAGTATATTTAAACGTGCTAAGAACGATGAAGGAATATCTGTTGATATACCTGACGAAAATTTTGAGGCAACTTTTTCACGAGAACATTCAGTTGGGGCTGAGAGAAGTTGTTTATAATTTGAAGTTGAAGAGAAACAAACTTAAAGATTTGCCTCAATTTTTGCAAAGTTTAAGAAATGCTTTTAGATATTTTATAAATCTTGAGCGACTATTGTCTTCGTCGGATAATGATAACATACGATTATATTTTCTAATTTTCCGAGAACTCGTTTTTCAATGCCTTTGTGCGCGTAGGAGATTTAAAAGAAAATTTATTTTTAGATGTTATTTCAAATTTTATGCAAAGTAATAAGGAAGAAATATTGGATAATGACTGGTCGACTGTAGTTTCTGTTTGGGTTGTCCCTAAGAACGAAAATGCAAAAAAAACGAAATTTAATGTGATAGAAAAGAAAAATCAATTTTACAAGTTTTTACATAAGAACGAAAGTGGAGGTGCTAAAATAAATTATCCATTACAACGATATATTAGAGATGTTCGAAACAGTGTGTTTCAAATAAGAACGGATGGTTTTTCAATTAAAAATTGTTGTTTTGCTTTAGCTTTGTTCGTCGGTAAAAGTTTTTTATTTGCAGATGAAAAATCTGTTCGTTTGCCATCGAATTTAAGTTTAGAATTGACCGAACTTTTCACCGAGAACGATATACGCGATGTGTATCGTAAAGGTTCTGTTGGAGAAGGATCCGTATATATTAATGAAATTCAAAAGATTTATGACAATTATTTAAAAAATAGGTACGCAACGCGTACATGTGGGTAGCCGGCTGATCTGTTCATAGAGTTAAAGGAACATTGTCACATTTTGCGCATACTTCCGGCAGGCTTCTGCGCATAACAAATACATTTATTTGCCCTGACTGCCCAAGAGTTCGTTCAAGTTTGATCATCTTGTGCTTTATTTTTTGTCCGTAATCATCACATCTCCCACCATGCATGCCCTCATTTGAGAATGCCATCTATTACACTGTAGATTGTTTTTACAGTTGTTTCGTTGGCCCAACGCGTTCAGGTTTGTTTATGCGTAGAAGCATGCCAGAATGCTTGCGCCAAATACTCCTCCAAAAGGATAGAGCATGCTTCCAAAAAGTGAGCCAGAATTAAATGTGCAACATAGCAAGTTGACGCCATACTTCTGTTTGGGTTTGTATTACAGAATCATAGTGCAGAATAGTGCAGAATAGTTTTTTGGTTTTTTGGCTTTTTATACACATCGCTGATCGAGTGAGTTCTTCAATAAGAAAAAAGGAACCACGCGAGGAGACTTTTGAGCTTTCTTTTGGCTTCATAAATAACTTGTAAAATCAGATTTACATGTTTGCATGAGCGGGGATTGAGAGTCCCGGTCAACATGTTTGTCTTGTCTCAAAGTGTTTGAAAGATATGTTCGCTTGAAATCAACTCAAAATATACAGTTAGTAATCCAACAAGATGATTATATAAAATTTCGTTCATTTCATGTACTTGAACTAATAGAACATCAAAGCATTCAAGGCAATAAATGCCAGACACCGGTCAATAGATGTTATGCATGTCAGCGAAGTGTCGACAGACAAGAGATATTGTTTGATGGGTACGGCCGAAAACGTTTACGTTCTTTCTAAAAAAGCATGCCAAATGTAACACTGAAATTGTTGTGTAAATATATATTATACTCGTTCCATATGGATATGAGTGAACATCCTTGAAAAAGCAATAGACAAATTCTTGTTACCGATAGACTGATAAAAATACTTCAGTTAGTTTTTATTTATTGTGAAGCCCAGCAAATTTCTTTGCGGTCGACCCTTCGGTGACATGCATAAATTAAGAGGAACACTGAAGGCGTTTTGTAAATATGGTTTGCTGGGAACAACAAAGCAGTTTGTCATATATTGCAAGCTTGTTGTGAGTTTTTGAGAAGTATATAAACAGAATAGTCTTTATATTACAGCAATCCTGACTTGCGGTATTAAGTTGCAAGGTCGCAAGCATGGCTTGCTGACTTGAATTAAGTATGAAGTGCCAGGGACTCACTTCATAAATGTAGTCAATTCTAGTTATACTTTATGCAAATTAACAAAGTAGTTGATATGAAACTCGCATTTTCGTATTCTGAGTCGATTTTATAGTACATAAGCAGAGTAAATCGTTTGTTTGTTCAAGTAAAGCCTTGTTTTTCGGGCCTGCTCGACGTGCTCGCCCCTCCGAAAATATGATTTCGTCAATTTTCCATGTTGCAAGGCCAAACGAACTTTGATTTCATGATTGAACCTATCCTGAGCCATTTACCGATTTGATATAAAATATGCCCCAATTAGTTGTACACAAAAAGAAGAAATCTGAGAAAATCATACTGTGGTAATACAGATTTATCGAACGCAGTTGCACTGCCCAGTACTAATATATAGATCAGAGGCAATGCCAATGAATGAATGAACGAATTATCCACATTGTAAATTTTCCAGTGTATAACATAGTGGTTAGCCACGCATGCGCAGCGGCTACCCACAAAAATGACGATATCGATCTAGTTTTTTTTTTCGAAAAAATATTTCGATTTTATCGTGTACAATTCTCGAGTAGATAGTGATAAGAATTTAACACGATTGTCTGATAAAATAATTTTTTTGTGGTTGAACGACAAACATTACGATGTTGTTTTATCGCCAAACACTTTTTCTAAATTAAACAGATCATGTTTTTGTTTCCAATGTATGAAATATTATAAACGCTACGAAAATTCACGTTCGCATGTTTGTCTATTAAAGTCTTTGTGTATGAAATGTTTTTCCAACGCTAATGGATGTGAGAAGCAGGGCGATTTTTTAATGAAATGTTCAAATTGTAATGTTTTATTTGAGAATCGCGAGTATTTTGAACAACATATATTTCATCGCGTTTTTTTAAGTTCAAAACGAAACCAAAAGATTACACCTTGTCAAAAGATGATATTTGTCCAACGTGTTGCAAAATTGTGCCACGTTTTACTTTTATTAATAAAAGAAACTTTATTTATCATGACTGTGGAAAAAAATTTTGCTACCATTGCAAGAAAAAATTACGTAAAATGCACGGGTGTTTTTTTAAACCATTGAAAAAAGTGAAATATATGAAAACAACTACATTGTTCTTCTTTGACTTTGAGACGAGAATCAATGAGAATGCTTACATGATACCTACCGTTCTATTGCATCGTTCAAAAAGTTTGTGCGTTCTGCGATAACATACCCTTTGTGAGAAATTACGATAAATTTTTACCGTACATATACGATTATTCTTGCGACATATCTATAGATCCAGTGGTGTGTTGTGGTTATCGACAGTATGTCTTTGAGGAACAAAATGATTTGTCCGTTGTGAAACAATTAGTTGATTTAATTATGAAACAAAATTATTCCATTTGGAATCGCTCATAACGGTGCACGTTTCGACTCCATTTTCTTGCTTCGTCAATTATTGACGTACAAAAATATCGAACCAAAAATAACGATGAACAGCAATCAAATAATAATGATGAAAATAGACGAAAATAATTCGTGTATTTTTGATAGCTATTTATTTTTAAGCATGAAATTAGCGCAATTTCCAAAAGCTTTAGGTATGGAGGATTTGTGTAAGGGTTATCATCCTTATAAGTTTACGAATTTGGATTATATAGGACTGATGGTATCGATAGAATATTTTGATATCCCTGAGCACGAATATGATACATTTAAAAAGTGGTAAGACAAACAGTGTAAAAAAACTTATGTATTTCGCGACGCGATTTATTATTACTGTAGATCGGATGTTGATATACTGAGACGTGGGTGTTTGATATTTTCTCTATTAATTTTTGAGAATTATAATGAGATTAATTTTAATTTTTCCCAGGGTTATATAACATAACCCCGGCAAACGTACGGTGGTGAAAGCATTGTTGAATTCTTTGTGGGGTAAATTAGCACAGAATGATAACAATACAGTGTTTTTTTTAATTAATAATTTATACGATCTGCAAGATTTGGCTAATGACAGAATGGCGGAACTTACTCGTTTAGATTTTATAAGTCCTGAAGTCGTTCGTACGACACATAGGAAAACGTTGAATTCGGTGGCGACTTTAAAGAATTGGAATGTCGTTATTGCAGCATTTGTAACGAGTCATGCACGATTGGAATTGTTTGAGATATTAAATAAATTGAAGGAACGCGTATTGTGTTACGGTACGGATTCCGTTATTTACGTTTGCGGCAACGATGATGATTTGTCGATAACGGCTGGAGATTATTTGGGTGATCTCACTGATGAATTGAATAAGGGTCGTACGAAAGACGATAAGGATTGGATTTGCAACTTTTGTAGTTCTGGTCTGAAATTGTATGCTTATATTACTCAGAAAAATAAGGAGGTTATTCGTGTAAAAGGCTTTACTTTGAAAGGTGATGCGAAGGAAAAAATCACATTTGATTCGATTAAGGCGTGTGTAGAAGATCGTAGACAAAATATCAAAATAGTATATAAGGATAAAATTACGCGCACCAATGAACAATATATTATGGTTTGTGACGAAATTAAAAAATTTCAATTTACTTTTGATAAACGAGTTGTGCTATCTGATTTTTCTACCGTACCGTACGGTTTTCGTTAATGGAGCACTAATTTGACAGCTTCCTCGTGTGTGTTCGATTTGATGATTTTTGGTTGATGATTAAATGTGTGCTTGAATGACATTTTTTCTATTCAGAATCATTTGTGCTCTTATATCCATAGTGGTCATTGCAGAAGTTCATAGCTATTTTCTTTTGGATTTTTTTACCATTGCATACCTGCTTTGTTTTGCTTTTTATCATTTGTTTTTTTTTAGACCTGGCAATTGTGCATCTGGAAATTTTCTTTGAATAGTAGCTTTTTTTCATTTTTTCATTTTTTTAAAATAACTTTTGATTGGAATTTTACCAGCTTTTTATGCCATTTTATAAAATATTTTTACAAAACCAAGATTTTTCCACGAAGTTTTTGTTTTGTTTTTTTGGATATCTGGCAATCGTGCATTGGCATCTGGAAATTTCTTTTAATAGCTTTTTCTCGTTTTTTCCTTATTGAAGTTTTGATTGGTATTTTAGGAGTTTTTTATGCCCTTTTCTAAAATACTTTTTGTCTTTTACGAAAACCAAAATTTTTCCACGGAATTATTGTTTTGTTTTTTCGATTTTGATTCCATTGTCGAAAGTATTTTGCGACTTTTTTTTGCCTGTTGCAACTCCGGTACTTGAACAGCTATATGTTTGTCTGTTTCGACATAATTTTGATATATTTCTTGTATTTGTTTCGCGGTTTTCGGTATTCACGCTTTTTTATTATTTGTTTTCTAATTGTTTTTCTCAGCATTTTTTGTTTTCGGTGAGGTAATTCACACCTTTGCAATTCTCTTTTGTTTTTAGCTTTCCTTAAAAAATATTGATGAAACGGTTTCCTTTTCGTTTATTTCACCTGGTTTTTTTGTGGTCTTAGTTTTCTCTGTTTTTTCCAAAATTCGTAACTAGCACAATGCTTGTAGAGATTATTTGTTGTTTTATTTTTTTGTTTTTTTAGTTTGTGTATTTAATATTTTTTTAAATTGTTTGTCAAAATATTATGCTTTTTTTTTGTCGATTGATTTGCTTATGGAGATTTATCCGTGTCCGTAGGCGTTTTCTTCGATTTTGTTTGGTTTTTTTAATGCACTTTGTATTTTTAAAAAGAAAGTGATTACAAAATAACCTTGATATTTTTTTCTTGGTTGCTTTGGAGTTGTTCGTTACAGGATCACCAAAATGTTTTTGTACGTATTTTTTTTGTAAACTGTATCTCTTCGTTTGCGTTTTTATTTCATGATGTATCTTACTGTTGAAGATGGATATTTTGTGGAACTTTGTGTAGAGCCTCTTTGATGCCTTGCACCTTTTTTTTTTATTTTAGAAGGTCTTTTGATGGATTGCATCTTTTTTTTTTGCCGTGAAATTTTGTCTGCCGATTCCTTTGCCATTTCGTTTTGAAAAATCTGTGTCGTGATTTTTGTAATTCGTTGTTCTCCATGACAATTTCCAAGGTTTTTAGACGGAGTTACGTGAGAGCTTAAACTTGCAAAATCATATGTACTACAATGACACCCTTAGTTTTGAGTAATGGATAGTAAGTTTAAAAATGTTCATGCTTAAGGTGTTTTTGGTTTCGGTATTCTTGTACGAGTTTCTTTTTTTGTATAACATGTTGCTGTGTTTATTGTTATCTTTACGGATTTTGTGATTTTTTTTCATATTCGTATTTCTCTTTTTGGAATTCATAACTAGGGAATGCTTTTTTTTATCCTTACTATTCCACATGTTATCTATACTTTCATGGTTTGCTTACATTTGTCGCATGGTCAACAACATTCGAATGCTTTTGTTTGTTTGTCACATATATGGTTTTATAGCATCTGAATTGGTCGGTGTAAAATTTTAATTCAATTTTTGGTTTTATATTTCTTCTAACTACTTTTTTATGTTCTTTGTTTTCCTATGTCGTGCGTTTTTTGGTTACTATCTCAGCATTATGATCTCAATTCGATGGTTTCAGATCCCTGTGTATAAATTCTTAACACACGTTTTTTCTTGGTTTTAAAAAGTACAACATTTCAGGTCGGTTTTTTCCTTTTTGGTACTTACTAGGCATAATTCTTTTTGTTTTTTTCCGAACGTTTTCCTCGTCTCTTGTATTGGAAGTTTCAAAGTTTTTTTTTGGTGACGTAACTCTTCTTTTTTTTTTTCAAAAGCAGTTTCCAGCACCTTAATCCATTGTTTCTTGTAATGGAATTTTTGAATTTTTGTTTTTTGCCATTCGTCAGATTGTTTTTTTTAATGATTTCGTTTGTTTTGTTTTTGTTTTCGATGTTTTGCATGTTGTTTTTTTATGTTTGTTTCAAGTTTTCCTTTTTGGACCATTTTTTTGCATGGCAGACAGTCGTTTTCTGATGATGCATTTTGAACTATTGAACCATCGTTTCTCGTAACAGAGTTTATTTAAGACTTCTTTTCTCGATTTTATTTGAAATAAGTCCTTTGAATCGTTGGTATGACTTAACGATGATAAACATGTGCCAGATGAAAAAAAAAGGTGATGGATTAATTTTTTAAGAAGCGCCTGTTTTTTTCAATGGCTTTCGTGAGGATATTTTGCATGATAGAAAATAAGTAAAATCATTCGATGGTTTGCATGTGATATTTTGTTTTTTTCGAAAAATTTTCCATCCGCAATGCTAGAATTGTAAAAAAAATCTTAATCTCTTCTGTAATTATTTTTGTTTTTTTTCCATGTTTCGATGGTTTTGCCTTAGGATTTTCGGAGAACAGGAGAACTTGTGACCTTTTTTTTCAACGTCTTTGTGCATGTCGAGTTCTTGTAACGATATTTTGCATAATAGAATGAGTAAAGTCGATTTTAAACTATTGTTTCGGAGGTTTGCCTTAGGATTTTTCAAACCTGCGATATTGCAAACGTATTATGCTTGGAAAACTTTTTATCCTCAAAGCCCATTTTTTGCATGTGTTTTATTCGTTTTTGCCTTGGCTGTTAAAATCGTATGCATTTTAGGTTTTTTCGAAATGCTTTATTCGTTTTTTCGTGCTTTGCTGATGTATTTTGATTATATGTTTTCTTGCTTTTTGTGTTGGTGATTTTGAAACACGAAACTCTTTCTCTATATTCCTCTACTTTATTATTTGCCATCGTTTTTTGTTTTGTTTTTCGTGTTAGAAAAAAATCTTTTTGTATTTCTCTACTCTTATTTTTTGTCTGTTTCTTCAGTGTTTTTTTGAAAAAGCAACTTTTTGTTTTCGTTTTAGATTAGCGAGATTAAAAAAAACCAGATTCCGTTTTATTATCTTTTCATGATGACGATATGCGGTCCTTCTCAATCGGGAAAAACGTTTTTCATTATAAAAATGATCGAAAATAACGACGAAATCCTTTTGCCACCTGTTCGAAAATTGATTTATTTGTATTCGGCTCACCAGCCAATTTATGACGATATGAAAAAACTGTTTGATGAACGCAGAGATTTTTCGTCTTTGAAATCTTACGAATTTATCAACTGCAAAAACGGTATTCCGATGATCGAAATGTTGAGCAATAAAACAAATGAATCCGGAGAAAACCTGTTGGTTGTGATGGGCGATTTAATGGTACTTTCCACCTTTAATAAAATGAATTTGGATAACTTGAACAATATTGTGACTCAAGACAGTCATCATGACAATATGTCGTTCGTGTTCGTTTGTCAAAATCTGAACTACGGAAACGAACAGTGGCGGACGCTAGGAATGAACAGTCATTATTCGGTATTGTTGGTAAACTTATCGGATCACCGAAACATGATGATGATGGGACAAAATCGTCAAATGCTGAAAGCAGTAATGGATCAAATATCGAGGGACTTTCATGCGAAGAAGTACAGTTACGTCTTGTTCGACGCGCATCCGAAGAGCTACAGTAATACAAGAATACCACGGGACGTTTTTCCTGACAATGACACTATAATTTACGGTGTAGAAAATGATTGATATTTATGATAATAATGATGACGATGAATGAACGTTTTTTCCACATAATGACATTATAATTTTACGATGTAAAAAAAGTAATTAAGATTTATTTGATGATTTATTTAATAATAACGATAAATAATTACAGCAAATTTGTTTGTTCGATTTCTTGCATTTTTGTTTGTATATGTTTGTTATAGGCGTTCCGAATATTTGCACGATTAAAACTTTTAGCATCTGTTCGTTTTGCATCAATTGGTAGGGTTGTGATACTGTTTGTTGAATGTCTAAGTATTTTGCGGCGTGGCATTTTTCG
Source organism: Phenganax subtilis (assembly GCA_025434845.1). Classification (NCBI taxonomy): domain Eukaryota; kingdom Metazoa; phylum Cnidaria; class Anthozoa; order Malacalcyonacea; family Clavulariidae; genus Phenganax; species Phenganax subtilis. The sequence goes on from JAOBYK010737552.1 coordinate 13,898, forward strand.
TATATAAACAACGAACACCATACGCCGTATGTTTTTGATATGACACTTTGACGTTGATAATTTGCATAATTTTTCCATTTGCAACGCTCAAAAAATTCTCGCCAATAGTTTCTGTCGTAAAATGAAATGTCGTTTGCATAACTATCGAAATAGGTTATTTCGTCGTGTTTTTTCCAAATAGCAATCCAATGCTCTCGGTCTTTGTCCTCTTCGTCCGTGTTCCATATCCAGCAACAAATGTTGTTCGCTTTGGGTTTGATATTTGCAGGGTATGTGCCCAGGAAATACGGTTTGGTCACACGGTTATTTTTTAGTAATTTATCTAAATCGTCTGTATTTAAATATCTGTTGACAGAGCAGCAAAATTTAATCGTCATCGTATCTAGAACGTGAATTAAATTTTTTTCTTTTTGAAATTTTTTAAATCTTCTTTTACCCCTTTTTATGGAGTGGAGCATGTCTTGACTGTAACGTTTTGTAGGTGTGTTTCCGGGTGTATTCTGAAATCTTTCTATATTTTCTTTAGCTTTTCTTATCCATCTTCGAATTTCTTGAGTATCGAAAGATGTTGACGGTTCCGGTTCGTTGTATAATTTGATGAATTTTTTTCTAATTTTTTCGTTATTAATATACGACCTGTTTAGATTTATGCATTTAAATCCGCGTAAAGCGGAATCTAAATCTTTAACAGTTAAATTGAATAGTTTTTTTCTCGTGCACAAAAAATCTTCGAGAATATCCTCTTGAGTTATATTGTATTTTCTTCCTCTGATTTTAATTCCGCTGTCGAATTGTTCGACTTTACCTTTGAAATATTTTTTCAATCTATTTCGACTGTATTCTACGGAACCTCGAGCAGGGGCTGGTTGTTCGGCATCCCCCACTTTTTGGCCGCTTTGCTTTTTTTAGAATCTAAATAGTTTTGCCTCCATTTTACGTAATTCATTTTTTTCACTCCTAATAATTCGGGCGACTGGTTTTTTTGCAATGTTTCATAACTTTTTGTTAATTTCAATTGCGAAGAATTTCTATTCACATCTTTCATTAAAGCATCTTCTATTTTTTCTTTTGAAAGTAACGTTAACAGTTCCTTGAATTTTTCAGCGTTCACCAGTTGCAGTTTCTCCACTGTCGTGCTCATTTTGCAAGTGTTGTGCTTTCTTCAATTCTTTCAGTGCTTCTTTAAAGTATTGGTGAAGATAATGATTTTTGATAAACGTAATTTCCTTTCGTTTTGTTTCATTTTTTTTCGAACAATTTTCTTCAAGATATTTTCATTGAATTTATCGATTTTGAAATTTGGAATTTTGTTTTTGCAAATTAATTTCGACAAAATCATTAAATTTTTATCGATTTTTTTTGTGTAAATTTCATTTCTTTTCTTTAGACTTAACGATAAAAATTTTCGAATCGACGGTATGAATTTGTTTTGTTTTTTTTAATTTTCCTTGTGCTCAATCTTATTGTATTCTAGCAACTGTCTCAGGACATTTTTTATCATTAAATCGTTTCCCGAATCTTCGTCGCAAGCTTCGTCTTCTGCGTCCGAAGAATCGGAAACCGACGATTCGATCCTGTCATCGCAATAAACGTCCAAATAATACTCGTCGTCGTCCTCGTCGTGTTTGTCCGTCTTATTATTTTTGTTAGCATTACTCTCTATCATTTGTTTGTCGTTTTTGACTCTTGTTTTCCCCCGTCGTTACTTTCTTCTTCTTTGGAAATATTTTCTTTTTGTTTCGTTTCATCCATATTTGGATATTACGGGACGTATATGTAAGGTCGGACGTTGCAAACCGGTGAAATTTTCAACGGGCCTGTTGAAATATCTACATTTTCTTTTATTGCACTTTCGTCTACTAATAATACAAGTTCTACAATTCATCTTTACTAATGAACAAACTAATTTAAAATAAATAAAAATAAATGTTTTTTTCATTAATATATGCTTCGAATTTTTTTTCTCTATTTTTTAAACGTAAACATGCGTCACAGTGCGGTATTATAGGCAAATTTAATGCAATTTCTAAATTCGCCAATAAACAATATTTGCATGTCTTCGTCTACCGCAGCCTTTAAATCCCATTCGATGCTCACTTGACCGGTGGTCATATTCCGTAAAAGCTTATTGAAACTGTCTTTGTTTTCGGTCAAATCTACGGTGATCACGCAATAATCGGTCAGAAATTGATCGTACGAAAACGGCATGTCGCGATATTTTCGATTTAATACTTTTTGCACAGCTCGATAAGCATCTTTTAAACCCTTGTAAACGGGATGAACGATTCCTTCGTTTATGCGAACTTCGAATCGAGAAAAGGCCACCGATTCGAATCGAAAGGGATTGGAATCGTAAGCGCCGTTATATCTGTCCCACATAAATAACATGGTGTAAAGACGCGTCGGTCTTGACCCGTTGAATATGTTATTGTATTTTATGTACTGCGTTCCGTCTGCCACGGGATACGACACGGCCCTGTATTGAAACACGTATTTTGCAATTTCTCGATTCTCTTTTATCATCATGTCGTTAATGGCCGTGACCAATTGTTGTCTTGGCCTAAACATGGGAATTATCAATTGGAAATCTTTCAACGAAATATCCAAAGCGCCGCATGTCGCCGAACAAATATTTGTTTTTGGCGGCACACGATAATTGAATTTTTAATTAGAAATCCGAGGGAAAAAGGCTTCCTTCTCCAGTTTCGTTGAAACAATTCCTGTCGAAAATGTTGATGCATTAAAACTGTTTGTTGTTCGTCAATATTAATCGTTTTGCGGCATCTTGATTGACGCAGTCATTATGACTCATGTCTTCTAATTGAGCAATACTATCTGATTCATTATCATCTCCAGAAGTATTATAATGTGCGGCAGTAATTTCGGCCATTTTAAGATATTGATTGGGAATCTCGGTCATCAAATGACGAATGTAACCTATGTAATACTCGGCATTATTAGACGTGTTTATCATTTGTTGATTTACGAATACATTAATTTGATCCCACATGGTTCATAAGGGACTGGTTGCACGAAGGCGATTGCATTCTACGCTGCTCGAGCACCAGTCACGGTCGTAACGATATCTATTTTAGCGTACAAAACAGCCTCGTCCATATTAAAGAGACCATACTTGTTCGCGCTATGATAAAACGTATAATCGCTCGCCAAAACATTGTCGTTATTCCACGACGAATTGAAAATACCGGTTCTCGAATCGACGTAAGTTGTGTTAAACCGAGGCACTTTAATCAACTCCAAAACGGGATCTTGTATGAGACCGTCGTGTTTTTCGACGTTATTCTGTTCGCTTTCTTGAAGTGGTAATGCTAACGGTAATCTGGGAGGCATTTTAAAAAAATTTTTTTTATTAATTCAAATATTTCGCAGCTAATTGATTGGCTAGATTTAATTTGATCGGTATTCCTTTTCCCAAAGCTTGCTTGGCGAGCGGAGCTCCTTTTCTCAAAAGTTATCTCAAGCTCAAACCGTCTCTTTGTCTTCTTCTTCTCCTTCTCCTTCTGCGTCTGCCTCTAGGCATTCCCGATGAGTTTTAATACGCGCAGATCGAGCGATTTTGCACTGCCACTGACACCACCGCGTTTTCGTTTCTTACTCGGAATGGGATCTAAGGGTAGATTATTTTTTGGAATCGGAAAGCTGTAGTTCAAATTTTGAGGGGGGGCTATACTTTCTTCTCTAGCCTTTTCGAAAACGGACTGTCTATAATTACAAGCAATTAAATTCGTATTTTTACATCTGTACACCGGGTATTCACCTTTTACTAATTTTTTAAAAAACTCCACATCATACATTTTGTTCATCTTCCAACCATAATCGTAAACTAAAATCTATTTTTTCATTCATTATATATAAATCCGTATTATTGTATATTAGCCAAAAAAACCCATTTTTCTCAATATATTTTTCATTATTAATTAAATAATTCGGCAAGAATTTTTTATCCTTATTTTGCAAACTCAATTCTATTTTCTTGTAAAAATAAAAAAACAAATATTTTTGGAATAACAAGCATTGCGATACCCATATACTGCTATACGGATTCACCGCAATCCCAACATCTCAATCATGATGCGAAGTACCATTGTCGATCGCAATCGATTTACCAACAGGAATATTCAAAAGCAACAATTGTCCAAAATCAATTTTTGTACAAAAATATATTGTAAAAGATCCTTTTATATTTTCGCACGAAAGTTTTTGGATTCTAAAATAAATTTTTCTTCTACTCAATTTATTCCTTTTATAAATCGAAAACGGATAGTGGACGTCCCATTTTTCAATTTTTAATTCGTCATCTTTCGCAAATACCTTCACGTCAATCATATTCGATTCTGCATTCCAAAGACACCACGCCGGACTCAAAATTAATCAGTTCGTTTCGCGAATTATATAACGTGATATGAAAATTCGATATGACACCTTTGATTAATTTTCTTCTGATAATTACGGGTTTGTATACGAACGTTTCGCTGCTTCCTTGTCCTTTAATTTGCATGGGGGCGGTTGTTAATAATTTCGAATACGAATCGCCGACTATCGATTTTTCCACTTGATCGCAATAAATCAAGATGTGATTTGCGCTATCCGTAATGTCGGGTAAATAGGGCATGATCTTTTCCATCGTAAAAATGTCTTTATTTCCTTTCTTTTTTGTTTTCGGATTCGTGTGATTCGCATTTGTATTAATATAAACATTGATGACATTACCGTCGCCTAAACCCACCATGTAGGCTAATTTTTTTGAAAATGCTATTTTTGCAATAGTTTCGCCACCGTTATTTTCCATACGAAATATATAATTCTGATCAGCGGCACCCAAATACGGTTCCTTATAACAATAAGTTTTATCAGCATTAAAATGAAATATAATTTTTCCAAATTCGGACAATTCCACCGAAATATCGAATGGGTTTAAAAAAGCATGCATGTAATAAACGAAATCATCTACATTATAAATACCATCCGGAATCACAAATTTATTTACTTTTAAAGTAAATTGAGGTTGAGGCACATCAGGTTGTTTAAAATAGCCATAGCTATATTCCAAAGTAAACCAGCATTCGTCTGGTAAAACGTTTCGAGTTGTCAACGGATACGATACCTTCAACACGCTAATGTAACTCGCTTTAGTTTTGCAATTGATAGGAACAGGTAACGTCATCGTAAAATCACTAGTGTAGTTCGTACCTCCGATTTTATTCTGACAATTACTCATAAACGTGACGTTCATGTTTGATTAAATTTTCTTTAATTCTTCTCTGTAAAATACTCCATTTACAATCTCAGTATCCTCGTCTTTAATGCTATAGGTAACTGGGTTGGTTATATAAACTTTATCAATTTTAAATATCTCATTTTTCCATCTTCTCAAACTGGGTTTTTCAAATATGTTATTTTTAGCTCTGGAAATTTGCACTTTATCTCGTTTTTTTAATAATATTTTAACGGGCGGGGAAAAATTCAGTATGTTTTTTAATTTTTTTTCCGCTAATATGTTTTCCGTCGAAGTAAACATCCTTTGGGGATAGACCGAAAATTCCACAATTAGGAGAGTCCTTATATCGCTCTACGATAGACGGCAAATATTGCACGTATCTATTTCCGCCCAAAACGGTCAGAGTACGTCAAATCATAAGTTTGATCGTTTGAATGAATCGTTCTGCATGATTTGCCTTCACCTCTCTATTATACTTGTGAAATACAATGAAACCGTATTTTCTACTCAATTCGTTGCGAATTTTTTGAAATTCGGTTCCCTCGTCGCATTGAATTTTTTTGGGAATCTCTTTATTCTCCAGCAATATCTCTTCAAATTTTTTTTTCACATTTTCACTAGTTTTATTCTTTAACAATTTCACAAAAGCATATCAGGTAGCCACGTCAACACGGCAATTTTTTTTCCGTAAACGGTCGTTGCCAACATGAACAGTCGATGCCAACCTAATATCCATTAATATTTCTACTTGTACCCAAAGTGCCTTATATTCGCCAAGGGGACAGATAGACAAGTCTTACTTTTACGAATTACAAATGGCGGAAAAGGGTGGAAATAGTATAAAAGTTAAGCCATAGCAATCTTCCATAAAGAAACCAAGTGGATGGAATGTTTTTTATCAAGAGGTTGCGGTAAGTCGTAGTCCTGTTTCTCAATTAAGTGAATACTTAATTTGAATAAAAAATATTTGCATATTATTATAAATATTTATGAATACAAGATACACGAATGTATATTAAAACTACAATGAACTATATGTCTGTAGGAGTGCAATACTGTACTTCAACACGAGCGTTGATTATCAGTGTTAGCCAGGGCGCTTAGCTTAGGAAATAAATTCGTAATTATGGTGGTGTGTATCACATTAAGTTGAGCATATAAAAAGCTGTAGATTGGTAATAACAAGTCATGATGTTAGAGCATATGCTAATTTGTTTGGTCTATACCAACTAAACTACAGTATACATGTATGAGAATATAATACAAAGTTTATACATTGATGTACCATTTAATAGACAGCCAGCTGTTACAAACAAACTCGGCACCAATTCGAATATTGGCAAGGTCTGCACAGTTGCTGCAAAGATGTGGAGACAAATTGGAAGTGAAAGAAGGAAGGTACAGACATGCATTATGTCATTTAACTCATGTCATGCTTTAATCACAAAGTTGCCTTCTTTATTTTTTGCTTCGGCCAGGTCCAGACGATTTTGTGTGTCTAGAGGAGAGATTATAAACCGAGTTATTCAAACAGCAGTGTCTACTAAGCCCGATTTTTATACTTGTGATAGCATCCTGTTTACAGTCAGGCATTTTTACTTCCTAAAGGAAGATGCTTGCACAATTGTAGTCCCTTAATGTACCCTAGTATAATGTGTTAATGGGTTTATTGTCATTTTATATAAGCAGTGCAGAGGATCCAAACTGGGGTGGGGTTAGGAAAATAGCACCCTAATGTTTATACAAAAATGTAAGTTTTTGGGCGAACAATATAAACACTTATGAAAACTTGCATGTGTACTAAGGCACAGCATATTATTTAATAAGCCATCCAGATATCATCACATTTACTCCAACCACTTTACCAGTCTTTATTTATTACCTTATTGCATGTTAATATACATGGCCACGAGAAAGAGGATCTTTTGTGAACTGGACAATATATGTAAATAAGGTTTTGATAATAAATATAAAAATGTAAACATTATCAATTATTTGTTTTGTACAAACACAATTATAAGTCTCGGTTATTAAGGTAATTTACAATTGGCTACTTCCATTACAACTGTTAATACATATATTGTATGGTTGTGTATTGCTAGACAAGATGGAATGTAACTTTTTTTAATAGTGTAGTAAGTTTACATGCTTGGTATATATGATGAGTACAGGTTGTTCTCATGCTTTGTATACTGATCTAATCTGATTATGATGATGATGATTATAATATTTTAGCAAAGTCTTAATATTTATGATCAATAGGAGTGGAAACATAAAGCACAGCAGAAGCGAGAAGATTTGGATACTGGAGTACTGAATGAAAGGATGAAATGCAGCACTTGCAACAAAACATTCAAACGTGAGAAGGATTATCGTTATCACAAAAAGGGGTGTGGAGAACTGACAGAACAGATAAGCCTCTACAATAATCTAGTTAATAGTAATAGAGACAGGACATAGTATTTGCATAGTAATTTGATATAGTTCGTTTGCTGACATCTGTCGAGACGCATACGTAGTGAGAAATTGCGGTGAGGTTTAGCACAATCTTTTACATTAAAATTTCTACTTGTGAATTGTCGAGGACTACTGTTTTCTGGAGGCAACATTCTCGACACGTGGCACCTTTCCGACGGGATACGCTGAAACGCCAGTTAAACCCGAACACAGGGATATTCTAGCAACACGCGGTTGTTGGTGGATATGGAGAAGAAACTAGAGACAAAGTTGAAACAGTTAAAGCTCGGCGTCGAATGAACAGACCACATTTTGGCCTCAGGTAAGCCTGAAAGTATTAAACGGCATCTCAATGCGCTACGTGAAACAGTTCGCGAGTCCAACGAATGTAAACGTGCTGCTGAAGCAGCGAAAATTGAGGCTGACGAAAGTATTGAAGGAATTAATGATTGGAATATTGAAGTTGAGTCAAAAATCGAAAAGGCGGATGCGGATGTAGGTCGTTTAGAGAAATGGCTTTCCGAAAGGGAACGAACTGAGAAAAACGTAGCGCAAGAAGAGCAATTTAAGTTAGAGTTAGAGCTGCATGAAAGACGCATGAAGATGAAGGCTGAATTGGGTCGGACAAAACCGGAAATTCAGGAATGTTCTGGTTTTAAAACGGCAAAACTACCAAAGCTAGTGATCTCTAAGTTTGACGGTTCATTTATGGATTGGCCAAGGTTCTGGGGACAGTTTTGCGAAGCTATTGATAAGAGTTCGATCGCTCCAATTACCAAGTTTACATATTTGCGTGAGCTACTGAGTCCAAAGGTTAAACGTTGTGTAGAAGCTCTTCCGTTTACACCAGAGGGATATAATCGTGCTAAGTCAATTCTCCTTGACAAATTTGGGAAAGAATCGGAAATTGTCAATAGCTACGTCAAAGAAATCCTTGAGCTGCCCTACATAACAAACGCAAATCCACGCAAAATCGCGGCATTTAGCGAGAAATTGGCCTATTGTGTTCAAGCGCTAGAAACAATGGGAAAACTTGACTATGTCAGAGGAAATGTCGCCATGACGCTCGAAAAATTGGCCGCGATCAGAGGGGATTTGGTCCGTACTGACCCTGAGTGGGAATCCTGGGATTTTATAAGGCTAAGCGAAGCTGTGCGGCAATGGGTAAAACGAAACCCGACTTCAAGTGATGAGAACACTCGTAAAAACCTTTTCAACGCGAGGGGGGAAGAGATTAAATCTCGAGGCTGTATTTACTGTGAAAACACTGGTCATAAAGCGACACAATGCGACCAAATTACCGAAACAAGCGAAAGGAAGAAAATCCTTGCAAAGAAAGGCCTGTGTTTTAATTGTGCAACAAGAACGCACCGCGCCTCGGAATGTCCCAGCAAGACATCATGCCAGCACTGCAAAAAACGTCATCACTCATCCATATGCGAACAGCGTGATCAGTCTTCTGGAACAAACAAGAGGCTGCTCACAGATGGTGCGACAGGAGAAGGAATTTTTCCTGTAATCGTGGTGAAAGTAAATGGTATTATGTGTCGAGCACTAATCGATTCTGGTGCAGGAGGATCGTATGCGTCTGCTAAACTGATAACCATGATTGGCGAACAACCGAGCGAGACGAAATTACAGCGTATTGACATGCTCATGGGATAGAAAACTGCACGAATGGAATTCTATGACGTGGAAGTCAAAGCTCTCGACGAAAACTACAAAATGAATGTTAAATTGGCCAAAGTGGAAAAACCAGAACTCCTCAGCGTAAGTAACCCTGGATACGAGAAGTTGACTCGCAAGTACAACCACCTTCGAAACGTCGCAATTGAAGATTCAGATAGCAAAGAAGAATTGCCTATCCACCTCGTCCTAGGGAATGGTGAATACGCCAGAATAAAAACGAGTACAAAACCGTTGATTGGTGGTGAGAACGAACCTGTGGCTGAGAAAACAAAGCTCGGTTGGGTTATCATGAGTCCTGGGATGGACTTCGATCGTAGTAAGATGCTCTTGACCCAAACTGCACAGTCAGACTACGAGAGTCTCTGTAGATTGGACGTGCTCGGCCTGGCTGACACGATGGAGAATGACCAAAGCATAGTGTATGATGATTTTAAGGAGCAACTGACAAGAAATCCAGCAGGGTGGTATGAAACTAATCTTCCTTGGAAAGCAAACCATCCCAGCTTGCCAACCAACGAAGCAGGTAGTAGACGAAGGTTGATGTCCTTAGTGAAGAAATTGACCCTTCAAGGAAAGTACGAACAGTACGATAATATCATAAAGGACCAACTCAGTGAAGGAATCATAGAACGAGCTCCAGAAAAACCAAGTGGAAAAGAGTATTACCTTCCGCATAAGGGAGTCGTCAAACAGTCGGCAGAGTCAACAAAATTACGTATAGTTTACGACGCCTCAGCAAAGGAATCAAGCGACAAACCCTCCCTGAATGAGTGCGTACACCCGGGTCCACCACTCCAGAACCAATTGTGGAGCATCCTCGTTCGAGCACGGTTTTACCCAATCCTTTGGACCAGCGACATACAGAAAGCATTTCTTCAAGTCCGTATTAAAGAACAGGAGCGGGATTCGTTGCGGTTCTTCTGGAAGAGTCCAGGAAGCGATAAAGTGGATGTGTACCGGTTCACTCGTGCTCTATTCGGATTTACCTGCTCTCCCTTTCTCCTTGGAGGAGTTATCAACGAGCATTTGAAGCTTTGGGAGCAAAAGTACCCAAGGCTGGTTAAGGAGATCCGAGATGGGTTGTACGTGGATGATCTAATGACGGGCGGAGAATCGATTGAGACCGTGGCAACAAAGAGAATGCAAGCAGACGAGGTGTGCAAAGACGGGACGTTTAAACTTCACAAGTGGCATTCCAACGTCGCAAGCCTAGAAGAACAAGAAGATGCGCCACAGTCAACTGACGATGGGGAACCCTCTTATGCAAAGACCGAATTGGGCTGCAACAAATCGGAAACCAAACTACTTGGACTACCGTGGGATAAGTCTAAAGACACACTCAGCATAGAGACATTTCCAAAACCAATAATGACTAAACGAGAAGCACTTTCAGAACTTGCGAAGGTGTATGACCCACTAGGACTGGTTTCACCAACAACCTTAATCGCGAAGCAGCTATACCGTGAAATGTGCGAAACCAAGTTCTCATGGGACGGGGAGTTGACTGAGCAAATCAGGAAACGTTGGGACAAGTGGCTGGAAGCAATAGCGTCGACGTTTAAGATACCGCGCAGTTTGGCACCATTCTTCCAACCAATAACAGCGGTCACACTTCACGCGTTCGGAGATGCGAGCAAGCTCGGAGTGTCGGCGGCAGTATATGCAGTCGTTGAGCAAGAAAGCGGTACCACACAAGGCTGGTGTGTGCAAAGTCACGGCTGGCCAAGCAGAATTTGATCATACCTCGACTCGAGCTCGTCGCAGCGCATATGGCTACGAATCTTGTGACCAACGTCGAACGTGCAATCGACATCGTGAATGTATTTTCAGTCCATTGTTGGAGTGATTCTACAGTTGCGCTCTATTGGATCAACGGCCAAGGGGAGTATCGCCAGTTTGTATCCAATCGAGTAGCAAAGATAAAAGAGCATCAACGCGTTCAATGGCATCACGTACCAACCCAAGAAAACCCGGCCGACCTGGGGAGTCGAGGGGGCGAGTGTGTTGGTAACGCACTTTGGCGAGCTGGTCCTGATTGGTTGAGTGACCCAGAGAAGTGGCCTCCAAACGTTATCCTGGAACCCAATGAAGAAACCCAAGCTGAAACAAAGGTTGCAAGAAGCATCCTTGCAACAGCAACCCCGGAAACGAGAACTCAAGACCAACTAGACAAGTTGCTCAAAGCCCACGCACTTTCTAAAGTGCTGAAGATCGAGGCGTGGATGCGAATATTCATAGAGAACTGTAGACGAACGGCTGAAGAGCGGAAATACGGTCCCATTAACACGGACGAAATTGAGTCACAGCGTTTGTGGTGGATAAAGAGGGCACAGCTTGATGCAGTAAACGATGACGAGACAAAAAGGGACAGGGAGAATCTTAATCTCCAACCAAATCATGATGAAATTTTGGAGTGCAGAGGACGAATAGAAGGAGAATATCCTATCTACATACCCAGAAATCATCTACTGGCTCGCAAACTCGTTGAACAAGCGCATCTATCAACACTGCACGGTGGAGTTGGGATGACGATGGCGAAGATCAGGGATCGTTACTGGATACCAAAACTACGGCAATTAGTGAAGCATGTTCGAACAGAATGCTGGGGATGTAAAAGATTCCGAGCCCAAGCCTACGAGAGACCACCCCCTGGAAACTTGCCAAAGGCCAGAACACAAGGAACAGCACCATATGAAGTTGTTGGAGTTGATTTCGCCGGACCAATCCGTTACGACACGAAAGGAAAACGAGTAAGAAAATCGTATCTGGTTCTCTATGGATGCAGTCTAACGAGAGCTGTGCATCTTGAGGTATTGAAGACCCTGGAACTGTCTGAATTCCTTGGAAGTCTGAAGCGTTTCATCGCAAGACGTGGACGCCCTAGAGTCATCTACTCTGATAACGGGGCAACCTTTAAAGCAGCATCGAAATGGCTGAAGAAAATTCAGAACGACGAACGGCTGAACGATTTTCTCGCCGAACGCGAAGTCCAATGGAAATTTAATTTGAGCCTAGCACCGTGGTGGGGAGGCCAATACGAACGGTTGATTGGTCTCTTTCAGAGAGCATTTTATAAGACTATCGGCGGTGGAAGGCTTACATTTGGAGAGCTGGAGGAGGTCGTGCTGGACGTAGAGGTTGCGCTCAATAATCGTCCGTTGAGCTATCTCGAGGACGACATCGAACTGCCTGTACTCACACCAAATTCCATGCTGAATATCAACCCTGGTCAAGTTCCTGTACTGGAAGCCCACCACTTGGAAGGCAAAGATCTTCGGGAACGAGCAAAACGTCTCGGGAAATGCAAAGAAGCCATGTGGAAGCGGTGGACGCAAGAATATGTTCGAAGTCTTCGAGAACGGCACTTGAACGGGGGAGGAAAGCAAGCGTCAGTGCCAAGAAAGGAGTCAGCAGTGATCATCCAAGAAGATAGCAGAAACCGAAACACGTGGAAACTTGGGATCGTTACTGATATCATCGTAGGAAAGGACGGAGTTGCACGGGGAGCTAAAGTCAAAACTGCGAGAGGAGTCCTAGAACGACCTATCCAGCAACTGTACCCGCTGGAGCTGACCTGCAACGAATCTAACTTTGTGAAAACCAACCCACAGGCGCCCACCTTCGTTCCACGAACGAGAAGAGATGCAGCAGCAGCAGCAAACTTACGTATCGAGCAGCAAGCAAATGAAGACGACTCTTGAAGGAAATTTACATGCAAGAATCGTTTATTGTTAGTTACTTAAATATTAACTTTAGTTTGTTTAGAAATTGGTGGAACAATGACGAAGTCAGTCTCCAGAGGACATATATCTTATCATCTAGCTATATGGGGGAGTGTGTGGAGAACTGACAGAACAGATAAGCCTCTACAATAATCTAGTTAATAGTAATAGAGACAGGACATAGTATTTGCATAGTAATTTGATATAGTTCGTTTGCTGACATCTGTCGAGACGCATACGTAGTGAGAAATTGCGGTGAGGTTTAGCACAATCTTTTACATTAAAATTTCTACTTGTGAATTGTCGAGGACTACTGTTTTCTGGAGGCAACATTCTCGACAGGGGTGTTATACTGATGATTGCAAAAACTGTGGCCAAAGCTTCCCCAATCAACAAGCATTAAAGACGCATATTGCTTCCATTCATGCAGAAGCTTTTAAGTGTACAATTTGTTACAAGGTTTTTGCCAACAAGCGCAATCTGAAAAGGCACGAGGCTCTGCATAAAGGTTTAAAATTTTGTTGTGAATCATGTCACTCTGAATTTAGCACAAAAGGCAGCATGCAAAGACATATGAAACAGCAACATTGACTTTACGTACTTGTGTTTTTTCTATTGTAGTACAGTACATTCATATAAGTAGTCTTATTTTCAGTAAATCAATTTTTATATTCTTGTTGAGGTTTTTAGTGTTATATATTCAACTGCATCATTACATGTCAATCATATCTTAAAGGTTTGGATTATGCAATTCTCTAATCACACAGTCAAACGGTCAATCCTGCTGATCATATAT
>JAOBYK010738662.1:9811-27800 GCA_025434845.1 Phenganax subtilis
ATACGTGGATACGCAGTCGTGTGTAATTTGAAGAACGAAGCATGAGATCGTGATGCATTCAAAATATATGACGTAATACTGTGAATGTAGGTATATTTTTGAGTGGATACGCGGATACGTGGATACGCAGTCGTGTGTAATTTGAAGAACGAAGCATGAGATCGTGATGCATTCAAAATATATGACGTAATGCTGTGAATGTAGGTACATTTTTGAGTGGATACGCGGATACGTGGATACGCAGTCGTTTGTACCCGCCACTGCGCATCCGCGTATGCACTCAAAAATATACCTACATTCATATTACGTCATATCTTTTGAATGGCAATACTATATCTTATGCCAGAGCTCTTCAAATTACAAACGACTGCGTATCCACGTATCCGCTCGAAAGTGGATACGTGGTCAACGACCTTGGAGTAGATGGGAATTCTGCAATTTATCCGAAAATTTTCAAAGAATAAACATAGCAAATATATTCTTTCCTATTATTCTACAGTTCTATACCTGTCCAAAGTGACACCAAATTGTTGGGTATCAGGTAGGGTGACTTCGATGTCTGTGTGAAAAACGGCAGGTGAGTATTTTGGCTTACTTCGCAATGTGATTTCTTCGTCATGTCTGAAAATCAGGTTAGAATAAAAGACCAAGAATTTCGAAAAGTCGTGAACACACTTAAGGCCGTTTTCCACTTTGCCCGTACCGTAGCGTAACGTAGCGTATCTCTCTGTTTGGTGAGCACCAGAGCGTAACTAATGACTTTAGAACAAAGAAATACGCTACGGTACGCTACGATACGGTTGAAGTGGAAACCGGCCTTTACTGTATTTGTTCGAACAAGCCCCGCAGCGCTAAATAAATCTTTCGCGTCTCACATGCGGCGCTTATTCGAGGGCGGCGCTTGTTCGAAGGCGGCGTTTATTTAAAGGAGACAAAGCTGTGAAAGCTTTCTATGCTGATTCATTTGTTTATTTTCTGGCTGTGCAATTTAAATTGCCAGCGTTGTTGTACCCTCGCAGTAGAGTGGTGTTTTAGTGATAGTCAAGTCAGGTAAAACGCGTTGCATTTCACAATACTAGTGAATTGAGAGACATTACAACGTGTCTCACCAGAGTAGAGTCACCACGTAGTTTAACTTCCATTTATATTCCACAAAAGTCACAGTCATACATGAAAAATTTTTCCTGCTTTGACTAAACATGGAGTTATTCGAATAAGCGCCGCACTGGGATAGAGGCGCTTATTCAAAGGCGGTGCTTAATAACTTTTTTGCTCCAAATGCGGCGCTTATTCAAGGACGGCGCTAGTTCGAACAAATACGGTTACCGATTAAAAAGCACACAAGCAAACTACTAAACGAGCTAACATGCATCTCAGGTAAAATTAAACTTGAAAGTTTATTCATACTTTTTCACCAATTCAGGAATATCTAGCTGAGCAATGTGAAGATGCTCTTCCAGATCAGACAAACGATTTGCATACACAACCTTCTTCGCGAATTTTGCACTATAAAAAGATTAGTTGTAATACCAATAATATTGTGGTCAGGGATTGTACATGTTTATAGAAGAATTGAATTATATCATCTTATGTGCATCCTTACTCTGTTTTGATTTATTGCTGGTAGCTTCAAAGTGCCCATATTAAGGACAGGGTCTGTACATTGGCGAGGTTTAGCAAAGCCGACGCGACGTGAACGAGGACGTGAAAATGGCATAGTCAGGTCCATGTAAGGATGTGCCACGCCATTTTTACGCCATTTTCAGGTTCTCGTTGACGTCGCGTCGTCTTTGCTAAACTTTGCTATTTTTATAACATTTGTGTCATATATTTACCTGATAAATTGCTTTAAAACATTCCAGATAACTTTGATGAAACCTGTTGGATGCACGATGAAGAGAGCTTTTAAATTTTTCTTGTATCTAGGATCAACAAATCCATTAACTCACATGTTAAAAGATGGTAAAATATTGTTACAACGTATGATTTTTTCTTCAGCTTCTTTTCCACTTACTTTCTATCAAGAGCATGATAGACTTGAACAAGCCATGATATTGAAGGTTTGTTTTTGCTATTCAGCCCGTGATGAAAGTAGACGACAGAGTAATCATTTTCCACGTATTGGTCTAAGGTATACATCATGTATCTATAAAATAAACAAAAAAATTTGAGTTCCTTTAACAACAGACAAAACAAGCCAGCAAACAAGCAGGCAGGCAGACAGACCGATATGCAGACAGACAAGCAAGTAGGTAGAAAGGGATACAAACAGACAGACAGGTAGAGAACTGGCAAACAGATGGGCAGACATACAAAGTCGAAGACAAACCGAAAACTGGTAGACAGACAGGTAGACTGAGAAACTAGCAGACAGATGGACAAACTGGAAGACAGAAAAACTGGCAGACAGACAAACTGACAGACACACTAGCAGACAGACAGACAAACTGGCAGACAGGAAGACAGACAGACAGACAGACTGGCAGATAGACAAAGAAACTGGCAGAAAGACAGAAAAGCTAACAGATAGACAAGTAGGAAGACAAACAAAAACATATTTGCTGCAAATAATAAATAATTAAAAGCAAATCAACAAACAATGCACAATAAATGTTTGAAAATGAATCAAACAAAAATATACAAATCCTCAACAAAACGATGGAAAAAAATTACCGAAAAAGTTTTTGATGATCAATTTCAGTTTTTGGTGGCAGTCTACTGGCTGAGAATACGATAGCAATTCTAGCATTTTTATCATCTCCTCCAATTGACAGAATGTGATGACAATCGATATCTGAAAAGTCTTCGGCCATGTCTAGTTCTAGAGAAGGCTGCTTGATTGGCTCGACCATTTCATACTCAATTTCCAACTCTACCAAAACAAAATAGGTTCAATAAAGTAAGCAAAAAGAATAGCAAAATTTCTTTAAAAACGGGTCAACTCTGTAACATCATCCAAATTATCAACAGTTTAGCTCAGCAACATCAAATTGTTAAACATAATGTTGTATTGCCATATCATTAGTGAGCAACTATGAATATATTTATTTTACCATATTAACAATGCCAAAATTGTTCTTAAAGTTCAGTTATAATCAATATTTTTTCAGACCGTCGTGCAGTTCATATTCAAACGCACAAAACTGCAAATTAACACAACAAACTGTCTTTTGACTTTTATACAGTCTGTAGTCAAGAAAACAATAGGGGTTGTAGATCAATTCCCTTACTAAGCTGCTTTCACAATCACATACTGTAATTGTTCGAAAGAAACATTACTCAGCAACTGTGAGCAATAATATTACCGAGAGTATTTCAAAGTCTAATCTTTCATCTCTTTAAAACAACTGCTAGTGGTAGAAACAAAATAATGACCATTCATGCATGCCATGACTTTCTGTTTTAAAAGCACAATCTTATGCAAATTCAAAAATGAAGAAGAGGGGAAAACCAAAGAACATACTACAACAGTTATGTCTAATTGTTACAGAGGGAGTTTATTCTTGGTGGGTTATATAAAATATTTGCTGATTTTTTTTGGTGACCCATAGAGTGGTGATACACCCTCTGCACCTTGGAATGGCTTACCATGAAATGTATCCTAATTTATTACTTTACAATAAAGTATGCCACATGACTATAATCGACAAGATTTGCATTTCACAGGATGGCCAGAAAGGTGCATGAAAACAAAAAGTCAAACACTGGTCAATACTCACCACCATACGAGTTCTTTGCAACTTTTACAGCAACCATGACTAATACAATTTATACACACTGACCCTACCCTGATAAAATTTTACAATATATCACTCAAAAACTGGACATAAAGGAACATACATACAAACACCAATGTAGAGTATGAGAAATTCGATGTTAGAATGACGGTGTTTTCAAACAATTGGGTGATCAAATTTCAGCACATTTCCGTTAAAAGTATGATGTTATTGTTATAAACCATCATCAACTACACTGAGAAATGCCCCCCTATTGATACAAGATCAAACTATTGTCTACGCGTAAAATAATTCAATTAAAAGTACTACTTTCGTATAAAATAGCCTGATATATGACACTATTTATATAGGACTTTACGAGTTAAAACATTACCGTGTTCATTCACAATCACATCACCCACATTCGCCGACGCCGTTTCGAATTCCGCTTGAAAATCCTCACTAAATATTCCTCCGCTAGCACCAGCAGAATTTCTAGTTTCTCTGCTACTACGGCTTTCTCTTTTTCGAACACAATTTTCGACTGGCAACGAACTGCTGTCAACGGGATCAATTTCAAAGAGTTTTCCCGACGTGTTGTCCAGTTCATCGCAAATTTCTAGCGAATCAATATCGTCACTAGCATCCGAGAGCTCAAAGAACTCTTTGTTCGCCCTAGATTTGACCAAAATAGGCTTTGCAGCTACAGGAGGGCGGCGTTTAATCGATCTTTTATTAAAAACATTTTCCGTACAAACTGCGGAATTGGTGTTGTTTGCGCTTACTTCAGCGTGGTTACCGTTCGCTTCAAGCAGAAAATCAGCAACAGAGCTCTCCACATTGTTTTCTACATGTTTGCACAAAATTTGAGCGTCCACTTCGCCGTTAAACGTCTCTGTAACGCGACTTTTCTTGTTGACATTGAGTTCATCGTCTGCCATCTTGGAATTGGCTGAAACAAGCTCATCAACACAAGACGAGCAATTAAACTACAATATTTTCTTCTTGAGCAGAGATAATCAAGGTTTTCGCTTCCTAACGATTCACTTTAAAACAAAATTCATCATGAAATACAAAAGATTTGAAATTTATTCCTGTTTCGACGATATTTTTTGTCGAATCGTAGTAATTGTGTCGTGACACCAGACACTTTGTCCAGTTATTCATATAGATCAAACCATACAGAACATTCATGCTTGCGCCCACGTTGTCCTGTTTACCATTGAAGAACCGCTGCTTCGAAATTTTTATTTCTAAATAGACTTTTTAGCTTCATGACTTCTTGCTGTTTAAAGTGTTGTGATGGGATGAAGTAAAAACAAGGCAAAAATTCTTGTTTTTCAAAAAACTAAAACGAGTTCTGAGGGTTGCAAAGCTTGTTTTTCAGCCCAAATATCTGGATAATAAAGCTCACTGCCCGACAGTTTTTGCTCATAAATAATCTAAAACACTCAGACCTATCAAGAGAGCTGAGTTTTGCCTTATAGAGTTGATATCTTTGCTTAGAAATTGTAGTTTTCTTGCTTCTTTTCTCTCAAACTAAAAACAACAACTTTCTTACTTTTGTCTTCGTATTTTATGGGAAAACTTAAATTTTAAAAATCTTTTTAACGTTAACCTTTTGAAAATCAAAACAAACAGCGTTTAGTTAAATTCAATTTTTCGTACTGATAAACTATGAAATTTTGTCGCTGTATTAGCAAAAAATCGCGAAAAATTATTGAAGACTGAAAACAGAAACAGAAGAGGAAAAGTTTTTATTTATTGCAGAAACGTTGTAAATAAATCGCGACTAGTAAATTTGGTTGCACGAAACGAAACTGTTTTGCACTTGAAAATGAGGCGTTTTTAGTTTTTAAGATAAGTGTTTTCTGACTTTTTTTCAAAGATGGTGGCCAATTAAGCTTTTATTTTAGTCTCATTCGAGTTCATAATTCCATTAATTTAACCATCAGTTTTCACATGAGAAGATATATTGCGATTCTTCCAAAAATTATTCAAATATTATAAATATGTAAAGTCCATGACCTTGATACAGACACTTTAAAGCAGTCAGTATGAATCCATCAAGAGTACGTTTTGTAATAAAAAGATTATTACAAATTTTTTTTAAATGACTCAAATATTATGAACATGTATAATTCCTAACATAACTGACGTAGAAAAACTTTTCTCATAATAACTGCAAGTCGACCAGTTACCAGTAGCTATCTGTTGTTGTCCATAACTCATCGTACTGAGCCAAGTCCATCTTTTGCAAATGAAGTACATGCTGCTTAAACTTGCAGAGCACAGATAAGATGAATAACTTAAACTGACTACCGTGTCTCTACCTATCTTGAAAGTTGGAAACCCGATCTGAAATTTGATCCAGAACAAAAGCGCAATGAGCCAGCATGTGTCCTTTTAGAATACTCAAAGCTGCTGCATTGATTGGGACGGCAAACCGCGATTAAGATATCTTAACAAGAATTTTTTCAATCACGTTGCCTTTTCGAGGTGACAAAACGTTAGAACACAAGAGGTACCATACGGCTTATTACGCCAATGAATTAAAACCAGCCCATGTGACTAAACTTCTCGGAAATATATTCAAGTTGTTGGCGTTTGCTTTTCGACCCTGTAGTAACTGGATCTATCAAGATGGACGAAACATGACATCCAAATTGCAAGTTGCATTACGTTTTTCCACCCTTGGAATGATACATTGCACATGCGCGTGTTTAAAAACAAAAGTGTACCTATCACTTTGGTAAGTAAACAAATTTAAAATGATTTAACAACCGCAGGCAAACTCTGTAATTCGAATCGTTCGGCGTTGTTAGTGATATTAACATTATCGCGGTATCTCGATTAAAAATCTGTTAATGGTATTCACCTGTGCAAACACCGTTTAAACGATAGTCGATGGAAAGAGTTGCACTGAAAACTGGAACAAAGTTGTCGTTGTATGATTTTGTTAAGCTTGTACATCTGCGCGAAGTTGCAGTCACCCAACACATCCTGTTTTCTGGATGTTTAAAATCGATTCGTAAGAAATGCTTTCCGAAATTTAATAAATTTAAGAAATTCATGTACCTGAAAACGAGAGATTTGCGCCTCTTTGAGTGCTCTTCAAGTTAAATCACTCACTCCCCCATTGTAGTTTTTTACAGAGGTGATAAAATTCAAAAAAATTTTAAACGATTTATGACTCGTTAGTAATTGAAACCGATTCATACCGGCAGATGAGCAAATAATTTGGCTTTTTTTAATTAATTCGGCTTAGAAATATTGCTCTGAATTGTACATTTGCAGATGATACGTACACAATGCTTTGTCTATAATCGAATTATAAATGTATGAAAACGAAACATTAGCATTTGGAAATCGAGCAAAACAGTGGACAAAAACTTGTCGTTCTTTTACACCACGATCTAATTAGTACTATATAACCAATATTAAGTGAGCAAAAAGATAGATTGAAGTCTTGGTCAAGTCTCCAAACTATATCCCCAATGACTATTTCTTCACCGTGCACAAGATTGTGTAAACATGAACAAAAAGATAAAAAAAAGACTTTGGTCAAGTCTCCAAACCATATCTCCAATGACTATGTCTTCACCATGCACAAGTTCACATAAGCATGAACAAAAAATAGAACAAAGACTGTGGTCGAGTTTCAAACCATATCTTCAATGACTATGTCGTCATTGTGCACGAGTTTATGTCAACATAAACAAAAAGATGGAACAAAGACTTTGATCAAGTCTCCAACAACAATGCAAGATCTTTGACTCGGATTCCATTCCTGCAATATGCATTATATCTGAGGCATAATTTAACCTCAAATCCATGCATAAGGTGGATGATATCAGTTTGACTCCAGCAAAGGCTCAGCATGTTTAATATCATGGGGGTGTATAAATTCGCTTCCTCTTGTAGTGAAATGTCTACACCATACTAAGTTATCTGTTATCGAGTATTGATCACGTTAAATGGCATAAGATGGTGTGGAGGCTTGAGCAAACTTATTCCTCCATGCATGTTCTTGTTCAAGAGGCGCCATTCATGTTTTCAGAATAATGAAGCGTCAATCAATTATTTGGTCATTGTCAAAGCAAGGGAACAGTACTTCAAAGATGTACAAATCAACGTTCTTATTGGCCAAGACTCCACGAGGGTGCACAAACTGAGCCAATACATAAAATAGTAGCTTTCCTCAAGCTTCCAAGCCATCTCTTTCATTTGAGAATGGTCAAAGTATAACTGCCAATGGAAATGAAGAAACAGTCACAAACTTAGTGATCGTAAAAGTGCAAAAACTGAGCAGAAACATAGATTAAAACTTCCAGAACATACATCTCCTTCCATTGATAGGTCAAAGTACAAACAGCTTTGAACAGAAAAAACAACTATTAATAGTTTTATCTGATGGACAAATTCGAAAAATGTCAATAAAAGGCATTCATTCGTACAGTGTCTGTTGAACGTTTATTACTGAATTTGGTCGGAACTTGTTAAACCAGTGACTTCCATACGTCACATGCATTGGTCGAAAATAGCAAAACAATAGCAAGCGCGAAAACACTGACCATTCATTGGCTTCTATTTTCATGAAATCAGTTTGAATCGCAAAATGAACAGAAGCATAAAACAAGAACTTTGTTCGAGCCTTCAGACCATCCCCTTTCATTGACTGTAATTAAGAATATCGTCAGTTATCGGACAACGCACACAAAGAGTTGAGACACCGCTAGAAACTGAACAAAAATCAACACAAGAACTACAGTGCTCGAACTTTTAGACCATCCCCTTCCATTGACTACGATTAAAAGCTGCAAAGTTATTATTTACCAACGGAAAAGTTGCTCGATTGCTTTCATTGTGTGATTATATTCTAAATGTTTGAGTGTCCTGTGGTAGTTAGCGCGCCGTCATATGGTCCTAATCATTCCCCAGAACTCCAATTTGCGCTATTTATTTCATCTTATCGCACTGTCAAGCACATCTCATGACCCTATTTTCGTATTTCCTGAGTCTTTCGGGCGACGTTTAGTCGAAGATTACATAATCAATTGCTAAAGGCAAAATTTAGCTTAAATTTTAAAAAACAATGACGCCGCTGATAAAAATGTATATAATTACAAACATGCAACGTTTATATAATCTCAATTCAAACAACCCCCGATTGAAAGGTCTTTCTCGTTTTTTCAAATATGGTAATTCTAACCAGATTCATCGTCATTTTCAGCTCCCAAAGAAATATGGCGAATTTCTGGGGAGGGCTATTGAATCATCAGGAATCATTTAGCCTGTGCATATCCTGTACTACGCTTGTACTACGCTAGTACTTGTGCACAGGCTAGGAATCATTGCAATTTGGTTTTCATAGGGGAACAATTCTTTCGTGCCTTGAATTTAAGGGACTGATTTCGCGTATAAGTCATTTTAATTCACGGCACTTCATTGATTCTCAGCTTTCAGTTGTTTTCCGCTAGCTCGCCAATCATCGGCGACGAATCGGAAAACACAAACTTATTTGACTTTTTCGATCTTAGGCCATGGTCGGCAAACATGGCGGTTACCGGTTTTCAAGCTAATCTAGCGATGAACTACCAGATTAGAAAACTAAGTTTTCTGTGGCACGGTAGCATAACAGAACAGCGCAAATATTGAAACAACGTAACTGTTTACAATGTTTCAATATATCAGATCGATGTCAAGTGATATGTTGACCTTTCCAATAGCGCAAAACTATTTAATCTACGCACAATCTTCATTTTTGCAAAATATACTAATGAGTCAGTAAAGGTCCCCGTGTGAACCCGCCATAAGTATAGAATATTTCATATAAAGCGCGTCGTGTGACCTAATTCGGTGTCAACAGACTTTGCTCCATTTGCAGAAATCAAAGCAAAACGTATAGAAAAAGGTATAGCCATTATTCTTCGTTGTATAACAAGTATTTGAACATTCGCGTGCAAGTTGAAGCTGCTATTTAACATTACGCATGCATACTTGAACTTGGCTACTTTTTTAAGAAACAAGTTTGTCGGGAATGCAATAACATAATTTCGCATCAGAGCTCCCCCGTTAGACAGGTTTCTATTCAGTGACCGTTCGACTTCAAGAGTTACAAAACGATTTCCTGCGCGCAACGGCTTTGTGCGCAAATCGGCGAGAATTCCATACTCAATATTGTCAGTTTTTGAAGCGGCGGGCTTCGAAAAGTTCTCAGACATTTCTAAACAACAAGCAATGTTCGTCGAGGTACAGAAACGCCTGTACGATTATTCGACGCATTCTTGTGCAAGTCTCAAGATTATATTTCGTGGAAAATATCCTCGTTTCTTCAAGCTCATCAAATATAAGTTCTGTTTTTGCAACTGACCCATAGGCCCTTTCTGACTTGGAATCAAACCAGTGACTTTCATCATTTAATCATACCAAGTTATTTTAATGCCGCATGCATGGCTTTCTTCTAGAATACAGACACAGCTTGCGCACACCGCAGCGTGGAGTTCAGCTGCAGAGCAGAGAGCGAGTTAATACGTAAAAGTCCAAGGAGGAACAAGCTGAAAGAGCATCCACTATACGTGGAGAAAATTGCCATCAGCGAAAAGGCTGCGAGGGAGCAAAAGAAATACAAGGTTGAAGTTTTATTAGAACGGATCGTTGTCGTGATTTTTATACAGTTCCAGTTAAACGAAGGTAAGAATGCGCAATGTTCTGCTAACTGTCTATCTTTGTTATATGAACCAAAGTCTCAGTCTCACTTCAGTATTATCAGTTCACTTGTAGAATTGGGGTTGTTGCACCCCAATTCAAGGCCCTCGTTGCGAAATGCTACGTTAAATTACATGGCTATATACAACAGCAGCGGAAAGAATTTTTGCTTTTTAGTTATTGTTTTGTTTTTGAAATAAAATTGCACGAATTTGCATCTCTAAATATCACTTATTCCGTTGAATATGCAACAAATGCTGCAGAAGTTAATAGATTCGCAAGTCGTGTGAAATCCATGCAGTTTTGCATCATGGTCGTTAGTAGCTATAGATATCAAACAGCTTATTGCTTCGTGTGTGCCCGCCCATATAATTTCAATCGACAACGAATTGAACATGATAAAAAAGATGGCGAGATGTGGATTTACCATGATCCTCTAGAACTGTCACTTTGAACAATTTAGAACAACAAAGGATTTTCTAAAGTAGACGAGCTGCCATCTTTCTTCTTAAAAACGGTGTCAGTTTCGATCCAGCAGAAAAGCTTTTCCGTCCGCTCTTCAGTACCTTGCAGATAATTTTCCTGAGGGCTGTCTGCACTGTTGCTTTTAATCACGCTCGTAAAAGATTAAATCCATGAAACTTTTGTGTTTTTCAGAAATACTTTAACAAAATAAACTGGTATACGTTGAAAAGACTTGATTCTAAATATTCCATTTCGTGGTTGGTTATAAACCGATTTTTATTTCATTTTAACGTTTGACGGACGTGCACGTGGGACGTGGGTTTGAAAAACCAGATGGTGGGTGTTAGACAGTTACTGTTAACATGTTTGTTTTAGTTAAAGACAATTTTGTTGAATGCTAAGAGCGAGAACTGGGTACAACATAGAGGACCAAAAAAAAGGAACATAGACTTAATAGTGGCGCATTTACACGGCATATACAGCATAAGATAGCATTATCAAGGTTTAATTAAACGTTGATAGAACATAAACAGTGGAAGGCTGCCATGAGAGGAAATTAATGCGTTTTCAAATGAATGCCTTTTCGTCAGACTGGAAATGCGTCGATCGATTCGCGTTCACACTACAAAACACGTAGCAGCGTATTTGCTATCCACACTAAAACCTTCGAAACTGATAATCTTGGACTACAAACCCAATTTCTTGCTCGAATTGGATCCGGGGACGGCTCAGATAAAATGATTTATTTGAGAACACTTAATTATATCTTCGGTATGAAATTATCATGCTGTTGTACAGAGCAAAATTTAACTGCAAGCAAACAATTAAGTTTGCCAAAAGCATGAGGAATTCCATATCAGACTCGTCCGTCATATTTTGGTTGGAATTACACCGCAGTTCGCTGATTAAAGACTTGAAAAAGAGTAGCAATCGTGCAGCGACGTCATCGTTTTAGAAAGTATCCGTTTGCGAGTGTCCACAGCAATACGATATGTATATGCGTTTTCATTTGTTTTCATTTTCAACAGCGTTTTCAAATCGATGCGTTTTCGGTGAATACACTGAGCGTATTCGAGCCTATTAGTGTGGACGGAAGGCCTAAACACATCAGAATGTATGCGTTTTCAAACGAAAACGCATTAGTGTGGACGGGGGCCTTAGTTTTGAATAGTTTGGGTTTGATTTCCATTTAATACTGTACTACCAAATAATAAGACACATCGCTTCTCCTTGCAAGATTAACCTGTTCAACACTAGCCTAGCTTTGGAAAGCTGATGAGATAACTATACTGGAACATAGCCAACATCTAAACCACGCTAATAAATGCTGTCTATAACTGTAGCTACATCAAATGATACAATGCAACATTTGGCAAACAAAAAGGGCCCGCTTAGTCTAACACTTTTTCCTTGACAAGTTTCCTTTGCTCGTGTGTGCGACAAAAATTGACAAGGTTTTTTTTGAGAAGGAGCCTTTTTCAAAAGCTAGTCAGCTAGCCTTTCAAAAAGGCAAATAGCGTATTTGTACAATCCGTCAAGGAGAACTTGTTCGTAGTACACGCGAGCAAGTGATTTCGTCAAGAGGAAAACTTGTTTGTCGTAAACACGGGTTTGCAAACTCGTCTAGAAGAAAAAGTTGTAAAGAAAATTGACTCGTTTGTACGGAGTTTAAACGTTTAATGGTATCAAAAACATTCTTATCAGATACAATAGAAAACTACTTATATAGCCACGGGGTGTCACCTAGCCATGCACGTGTTAACGTAGCGTGGCTCGTTTGACATTCCTGCACATCGCGTGGATGTAAACAAGTAAACACGTTAAAAGTAAATATGATAAGAGGTTGTATAAATATCACACACTATACCATTTAGCATTCTCAAACAGAGCGGGAAAACAGTTTCAGTCAGGCAACAGAGACTGTCAGAGCGCTGCGTAAATAAATAACGGTACACAGTTACAGAACACAGACGGATTGTGTACCCCTGCCGGAACTCATGAATTGCAGGCTGGTTTCTACGACAGCATTACGTAAAGAGAATCTATAATCTCAATTGGAAAACGGCAATTAAAGTGTCGGGGGCGCTTAGCTTAACTCTTACACAGGCCCACTTGACTCCAGTCGTCGTACTTTTAAAAAGTCAAAAACACAAGAAAAGCGAGTGAAATTTCGTTGAATGCAACCGACTATGGGCATTTACAGGTATGCAATAATGCAAAATAGTTTAACGGTAGTCTTTTGTGATAACCTCGAATTGATTTGATGCAAATATATGAAAATAATAAATAATAATAAAACCTAAGCTGTACAAGTTAGATTATAAATTCTATGGTTGGTGTTGCAGCAATTAGGAGTGTTTTAAAACAGAAGTTTCTTCGAATAAAACAAAATATAGCATAGAAATGAAACTGTACTTGTCATTGCTCCTTTGTCCACGCATTGTTTTTCTGAGTGGACAACGGGAAAGACTGGAGCGATCCTCGACCCAGGCTCCCGTTGAATTAAACAAGCTAAACAGGGAGTCTGAGTTAGTCTGCATTTTTTAAGGGGTACCATCTGACTAAATTGGTAGTGTTTTTATGTTCTATTCTCATTGAATCTTTAACTTCATCAAAGAAGGAGACGACTTGAAAATGACTCAATTAACTTGCATTCTTGCACGGTTTGCATATTAAAAACAAACCATGCGCGTGTTTTAGCCTTTAAAAGGTGAAGACATGTGTTTTTGATTTGGACAATAATACTATATCCCTTATAACCTTCATATTTTATGTACACTGCTGCTGCGAGTTGAGGACAAACAGTCGAGAAATGCCGGTTGGGCCCGCTTCCTCTATTATGTAACATCAATCGGTTCTAAAATGTTCCGATATCAACTGTTCAGCCCACGCAAACATGCTCTTCTATTGGCATAGTGGCTCAAACCCTTGACTAAGCTCCCGAGCAAACTTGGTAGATGTCATTTTACGGGTGGCTTTGGCCAGTAATTGACGAAAATATGTTCTCTTCTACCAATAATTTGCTTTACTAATTTGCTCTACTAATGCTTAGTTGAAAGCTGTTGTATTTCAGTTGTTTAAAAAGATCTGGAATATCGTTTCGTTGTTGTAAAGATAGACGAATTATTAGAAGGGCAATTTTTAGTTATCAGATAATCATGGATGTTTTTTTATGAGATTACTGCTAAGAAGATAAAAGTGTATTGGTATTTGAAAGATATCGTTGTTTTTTGTTTTAATTACGATATAAAAACGGAGAGTTTTCTGTGATAAAAAACGCGCTGCGAGTTTATTAAACGGCTTCAAATCACCATACTGCATTTGTGAAATAATTTTCCGAAATAGTTTTATATTAGCTGACAAGTTGAAACTTGAACGGTGTTTTATCACATATAAAGCCACTGACTATAAACATGTATTTCTTTGGAAATTTCGACGTGAATTGCTTTATGAGTTTTTGAAGTATTGTTACTAGGCTTTTGCTGGGGATTATCACATATAAAGTCACTGACTAAACATGTAATTCTGTGGAAATTTCTTTACGTGAATTACTTTATGAGTTTTTGAAGTATTGTTACTAGGCTTTTGTTGGGGATTAGCTCTGCTGCGCGCGCGGGCCTAGCAACTCTCTCGGGATCTTTGAATAGTACTACTTATTACAGCAAACGTCACAAAATACTTCTTTACTATTTGATACTATAAATCACACTGACAGTTGGAGCAGGGAAGTTAGTGTACCGACCACTCTCCAACCAAGACTGACACAACTAATGTACAAACTAGTTACATGTATATAGAGGCATGCTATTTTGAAATATCAACTACTGGCATCAATGACCACAAATACAAAGGTGATACATTTAGTTTACAAAGGTGTTACCTAATGACTATGACTAAAAGCAAGATAAAAGTTTATATTTCGCACCAGTATAATTGTAAGACAGCTTCAAGTCGTTGGCTCAATGTGCGCTCTTACGGTTGCTGCACGCATTTTGTTTTCTCTAACCCAACAAAGTTATTGTGATCATTGTCAATGAAAAGAAATAGCCTGGAAGCTTGAAAAAATTTATGAGTTCCTGAAAACATTGCGTTTTGACCTCGAGAAATTAATAATATTTAGAAATTTATGAACGCAAGACAATACATTTATCGTTCTTCATGAAACCACTGTTGTGTTCTTGGTCTTTTGTAGTTTGCCAATTCCAAACTATCTGCTTTCATCATCAATTAACCTAAATTATTTGAAAATAAAGATAAGGGTATATGCGCCTAGCATGCAAACCAAAGAAACATAACATTGTATTTACAACAAGACTTCAAAAGATTCTTTTTCGTGACTATTTAATTTAGCGGACATTCCAATTGCGCCAATTGTGCACATGTCAAATATCTCGACCAATTAAATGACACCTCAATGACTCGCTGCTAATTTAAAACACATCAGGTTAAAAATAACGGCTTATCCACCGCATGTGTCACAATCCTTTACCTCCTGCGGGCAACTTTCCCGTTGAAACTATTCTAAAGGATAAACCTTGTAATTAAAATTTGTTAAATGCGAAGCTATTTCGTTAGAATATCGATATTACATAAAAAAGACTGGTTTCCATCTGGTCGTATAGCTGTCGTAACGTATAGTCATGATATCTCTTAGCAGCCAAAATATTCTATCTTTCCAGCAGTAACTCTCCTAGCACACATACATATTATCTACTTATCATTGCTTTGCTATTGATTAGTTCAGCTATTGAAAAAAATCGTGACTCGATCGGTACGACAATCACAAGCCATGTCTATTGATTGGCATGTGACGAAACTAACGTAAAACGAATTAACGAAAGTTTAAAGAGGTTTAAAATACCAAACAGATGCAGCTAAACAGTTCCTATAAGGGTTTTAAAAAAACAGATTTATGGTATTTAACAACGTTTAAAAACGGATGTTATGCTAATAAAATTTAGAAACACGAAGAAATGTCTACTGTTCATTGTAAAATTTGTATTGGCAATAAGCGTTATCGATGCATCGCCCGGTGTGGGAAACGAATGATTGCATAACACTTATCACAAAGTATTCAGCAGACACTTTGTAAACGTTATCTGTAGTCGTGTGGGAGCAGTTTGCATATTCGCTTCAACAAGTTGCAGAACAGCAGGTTGTGCTGTGGAAAGCTGGTTTTTAAGCTGTACGGCTGTAAGCTGCAAATAAACTCTACTTCTTTTCTAACTAACTTCGCGTACAATCATGAACAATCATTTGCGGTGAGTTTAAACTACCCTTGGTAGCTCTTTTTAAATGATTAGACCAAGCAAATTAGTGTAGTCTATATGTACAATTATTTGGTCAAAGCCTCGTTTATGCAAGCTTGTGCATGGTGAAGACATGGTCATTTGAGATATGGTATGGTTTGGTAACTTTACTAAAGTCAAGTTATATCATGTTTGCTCTTTTTTGTGCAAACATGTGCACAGTAAAGATGTAGTTATTGGCAATATGGTTTGAAGACTTGACCAAAGTCTTTGTTCTATCTTTTTGTTCATGTTTATGTAAACTTGTTCACGGTGAAGACATAGTCATTGGAGATATGATTTGGAGACTTGAACAAAGTCTTTGTTCTATCTTTTTGTTCATGTTTATGTAAACTTGTGCACGGTGAAGGCATAGTCATTGGAGATATGTTTTGGAAACTTGACCAAAGTCAATTTGTTCTATGTGTTTGTTCGTTATTTGATTCAAACTCAGTGTGCACGTTGAAGACGTAGTCATTGGAGATATCGTTTGGAGACTTGACCAAAATCTTTGTTCTATCTTTTTGTTCGTTCGTATTTATGCAAACTTGTGCGCGGTAAAGACATATTATACCGTTTGGAGACTTGAATAAAGTCATTTTTGTATCTTTTCTTCATGTTTGTGAAAACTTGTGTACATGGCTTGCACTTGTGACCAAAGCCTGAGGTCTATCTTTTTGTTCATGTTAATGTAAACTTAAGCATGTTGAAGACATAATCATTGAAGACAGAGTTTGGAGACTTCGTCAAAGTCTTTGCTCTGTTTTCACTTTCGGCTGTGGTTTGTATAGCTACGTTAACAACCGTTACTCGGGGTAACTTTAATCCTGTCTGGTCGGTCAGGAAACTATTCTTAAAAGTATAAATTAAGGTACTTATTCATTTCAAGTACAACTCATTGATCGAATTCATTCTCATAAGACTGTCTATCTATAATTAATAGTTAAACAACCTTAATGATATGTCTCCGTCTTGCATTCTTTAACGCTATTTATGCAATCGTCTCTGTTTTATCTTATCTGTTACTTCGAAGGACTTTGACGGGACACATTAAATACATACCATGTACATGTATTGAATGTGGCTACCACTAGAAACAGCGCCGGACTTTATTGCCTTATGATACTTTCATCCTAGATTGTTCTTTACGATGACGTCATCACCGACGAATCAAACCGTGTTCCGACCGACGCCCGCTGATCGGCCCCACTCGAACGCAGGCGCTATTGGCTCCGTAATCGCCCTCTGTTTCGTTATGACACTAGCTATCGTTGGAAATGTCGCAATCATCGCAATTTTTCGTGCGTTCAAAAGAGTTCGGAAGCAAGTCACGAATCATTTCCTCGTGAACTTGGCAATCAGCGACCTCATTGTTGCGCTGGTCACCATACCCTTTTGGCTCATGTACGAGATCGACCGCTGGCAAAGCATTTCGGGAAACATAGACGGACAAACATTAGAGGTATGATATTATTCCGGTAAAATTTATTGAGCTCCTATTCCACCGATCGAGCCAGGACGCTTTTCGAGATCCGACCACAGTATTGCACAAAACCGGTTGATCGTTTGATCTGTTTCCTCTAAAGTTACGAACGAACTATTAATTCCCTTCTCCTATTCAGTGATGAGATTTGAGCGTTTTTGAATAATGGAAAACATTTCTAAAGTTGTTTTCATCATTGAACAGCGGGAAGAAGGCTCCAAATTTCATCAAATGTTGTACATCGACAGAGCAAAATTGCGTGAAATAATTTCATGGGTTTGCGTCCAAGATTGTGGAGATGAACGTTTTACCGAGTGCTTAAAAGCCAT
>JAOBYK010739773.1:0-27800 GCA_025434845.1 Phenganax subtilis
TAAACGATCCTTTCCAAATCCAGCCATTTCATTGGTTCCTCGCGTTCATCCACCACAGCCTACTCATTATGCAAAAAACACCCCCCTGGAAAAACACCCGATTTTACCCCTTTTTTTGCTGACTCAGCGAAAATTCGTAATAGTAGCTTATACTAATTTGCTGCTTAGCCACCGCGCCTTCAAAAAAAAAAAAAAAAAAAAATATAACTACTACCAGACATTAACGACAAGATAAAAATAACCGAGCTGAATCATACGTTTCTCAACCGAAAGTTATTACGAATATTACTATTAAAGACTCAATGAAAGTATATATGAAAAATGGTTTCGAAAAATTACCCAACATAAAATTAATCAGCATAACAAAAAACGACATGGAGACGTTTGGTGGCTTGCAAGCCTAGCCATTGAGTATTCAATTTATGTTGAAAGATCAAGTTACAGACATGAACGACGCGTCTATGTTTTATATTCAAATTATAAAAACTGCAGGAGCCAATTTTTTTCTGGAGAGATCTCAACAATTTGTTTCAAAAAGGGTTTGACGTATTCTTGGGCACAGATCACAGCAATGAAATTATCGTCTTTATCACAGGGCCAATTTTGGTATACTTTATTCCATCCTTAACTTTGCCATATTGAAAAAATATAGTCAATGTAACCCATGTAGTCTTGCTGGAGTAGTTTAAATAGATGATGAGTTTTACCGCAACATGTGCTTCCAACAATTATCAGGTTGAATGGATCACGTGTAGCTTCGACAGCCGGTGAGTTAAATTCTTTGGATTTTCTAGATATTCCCGATAAAATTCCTAGTTGTTGTTGTTGTTTTCTTTGATTGTTGGTCATTCTGTTGTTTTCGATTGCAATTGAGTGCCCACTTTATTTAATGTGTTATTTATTTGTTTATTTAAGACGGGTTTACCCACAATAAGCCCAACTCAAAGAATTGCAAAGAGTTGAATATATGAAGTAACATTTTATAAGTACTTTTATATCTTGTCTAAATAGTTTGTTGGCTATGAGCTCTTTACGGAGGTCCATAGAGTCATGAATCATTTCAGTATGTTCCACGAATTCAGAAAATCATCTATTGACCGTGTGTGTTAAGATTTTGTTGGTTGAGTTCATTTCTTGACACTTGTAATTTTGATAAATTTTTTATAGTGTTTTCTCTGATGCTCTCTTAATGTAAGATATGCTGCGTATCTGATTTCTTTTGCGGCCGATAATTTTTAAGAGTTGTTCATGTTTAGTTGGCTCCATTTATTATATGCATTAAAATTTTTAAGTCATGCGTAATATTTTGTCGTTCAAATAATTTTGCTGTTATTGTGGATATCATCTCACTGTGTACGCATGTTTGTAATTTTTTTAACTTAGCATTAATATTAGCTATTTGTCATTTTCAAAGAATTCCTCTTTTAAGTTTCGTATCAGAATGTTCAAATCTAATCCTAGATTTAGATCTTGTTTGGTGTGGATTAATGACATTATAAGAGAAATTTTAATCAGAATAATTAGTAAGACATTCAACCTTATAATAACTCTCAGGTCTATTTTATTACTGAAATAACAGGGTGGCTCAGTAATTGAGCTACCCCCAAGACTTATTAAATCTGTAAGTTGATCGTTTATAATTCATTTTAGAACTTCTGGTTGATTCTGATGTCATATTATTTATGCACTTTTTTTGTCATCTGCTAAACTGAGTTTTAGATTAATAATTCTTAAGTCTTGTAACTCATTAATATTGCTGACTCATGTACCCAGCCTATTTTTCGTTGCCCGACAAACACCACATAAATTGTTTATGCTTTTGTAGTCTGATAAAGTCAGCAAGTTCTTTCCACTACACACACTACCCCAGGGCATAACCAGGGTAAAGTCTTTAGGATCAGCAGCATTAAGTATACTGATTTCTCTAAACTTAGTGATAATCTTGTTATGAATAAAGATCCTACCAACTAAGTGGAACTCCTCAGCTTTTTAAAAATCAAATTTTTTGTCTATTAAATAACCTTTGATTGAGCTTCTCAGAGCAATCTTAATGTACCATAATGTATCAATGTTATTGGTAGGTCTGCGATTCGTTTTAAGTTGTTTCCGTATAATATTGTTTTAAAATATTTGTTGCAGTTGATAATATCATCATATGTTTCCTTGAAAATATAACTAAGTTCTTCACCTGCTGCATCTAAATTTTTAGAATTATTGCCTATCTGAAGCCCTATCTTAACCGCTTTTTAACACAATGTCATACTTTGTCTGAAACAGGCTTTCTTTAATTTAAAACTCGGAGTTTTCCATATAGTCAAGTACTTCTCGATGTACTTAATTAATTCACGGTTTTCTGGATAGTGTTGTTTAATAATGTTGTATAAAGCTTGAAATTCATATTCCATTTTTTGGTTGCGATCTTTTATTATGTGTTGCTTTTTATTAAACTTTCGTATGTTGTTTTACTGAAACATATTGTTATTTCTTACATATATACGTTTAATTCTCATGAGCATTCATGCAAATAATGTGCAAATTATGTTATGAGGTCATCCAACATCTTCAAAAAGGTGCAAGTTGGGGGAATCGTCTTTCCCTGGACTATGCAAAAACCTCTCATCCTTGGCCTAATTTGATTATTTTAGTTAAATTTAGGGTTTAGAACTTGAGTTTAAATAAAAATAAGTCGTTTGTCGTGCATTGCAGTGTATTCGATTGACAGGGCTCATTTACTTACTACTTGTGTCGTACTGTCTAATGACTATACTTGGAAGAAAATAAACTACTTAACTATTCCACCACTTTCATCTTCTAGAACTCTGTAATCTAAAATTCGTGCTTCGTGTATGGAGCAAAGATGTTTATGCTGAAGAAAAACATATTAAAATAGAATGTAATATAACCTATCTACAAGGCCTTAAAATGGAATTAAACAGCAAACAATGCTTCAAAATGCTTTGGTAAAGCCAGGCTGTTTTTTTTCTGTGTTAATGTCCTGATGATTTTTATCAAGTCTAAAAGTCTCAAGGCAGCAAGATGCCAAATGTTTCAAATCTTTTTCCAATTCCAATTCCGAAAAACTTTGTGGTCTATAGTTTACCTATGAATGCTGTTTAGCAGTTTAGAGAGAGTAACACTGAGAGTAATTTGTAGGCTCGAACACGACTAAGTACAAAACTTTGTTTTGAGATTTATCAGTGCATGCCTAAAGTTTACCAGGAATGTTTACTGAAATGTTCACACTTTTTATTGTGTTATTAGTCTAAAGCTCGTTTCTCACAAGGTTGAACTTTTTCGTGCATATAGTATATCTAGCAACATGATTAGCTTGCTTCACCGCGAAATATATTGCTAAAAGAATCAGCTTGCGAGATTTATTATCTGTACGGATAACTTCGCCTAGTTGAGAACATGCTTAATAAAGAAAGAGGACTTTTACTTTTGGGATATTTAGTTAAATCAAAAGCAAG
The DNA here is from genome assembly GCA_025434845.1 of Phenganax subtilis. Taxonomy (NCBI): domain Eukaryota; kingdom Metazoa; phylum Cnidaria; class Anthozoa; order Malacalcyonacea; family Clavulariidae; genus Phenganax; species Phenganax subtilis. The sequence goes on from JAOBYK010739773.1 coordinate 3,471, forward strand.
AACAAAGACGAGACCAAAATCTTTTCTCTTTGTCATATCATTTTCCTTTATATGAGTTGAGCATTTCTTTTCAGGTACTTTCTCGAGCATGTTGCCAAACAAGCCATACATTTACAATTTGTGCATGTCAAGTCTGAGTTCCAGCTATTACGACTATTTTATCACTAATCTTATTTTAGTGAGAACAACGAATTTACAATGGATTTCATAATGTGTCCACATTATTCGTAACAACTTTGGTAAGGTTGCTTCAGAAATGGTTTGATTTGACAGGCAGCTTTTAGGACGACTAGACAATCCTAGCTCTCGCTGTTTTTTAAAATATTTGATACTTCTAGAGGAATAAAAAAAACCAACAAGTATTTAGCAGAAAAGTGTTCCAAAAGCCTCTCAAAGGTCACATAAATTTGAACTTTTGGGGAGTAGTCGTATCACTTGCAAGAAGACGTCTTATTTCAGTATCAAGTAAAAAAGACAAAAGTTGTTTTGTGAATAGTTGCCAAATCCGCCATGTTGCTCAATGGAGCACACATCTTTGTTACGGCTCTTCCTGGCCAAAATGAAGCACAACGATCTCCACTATGTCAGCTTTTAAGCCGTACTGACCGAAAAGTAATCAGCCACTGCAGTTTTATGCAAAGGTCACTGACCATCGAACGTGGAAAAGTTATGTATTAGAGCTTCATTTTTATTCCCCTTTTTTTTCTTTACTTCTTCCAAAGAATATCTGCAGAGCACAACTCTTTGAGAAAACAGTAAGCTACACGACAACTAAATCTTGCCTTTTTCAGAAAATTGTTCGACGTCATTAGTCAGAGAATCGTAGTTTGAAATATATCTGTATTGGACTACTGCTCGTGAAAAATATAGACGCAATAAATTCGAGATTTTTGGTAATAAACACAGAGAAGTATAGCTCAGAAACCAAACCTAAACAAGTTTCTTAGTTCGAGCATGCATAAAGTGTCATTTAATAAAAAACAAAAAGCGTAATGTTTGTTTGAACAAAAATTAAAAACGGTTTTACTGAAAATGTGAGAATTATGATTTGATCTAGGGAATGCGAATGTAATGTAAATTGAACATGTCTGCTTACCATGATTAAGCAAAATTTCAACACTGCCGTTTAGATTATCTGCATGAATTGCAAGATGTATTGGCGCTAAAGTACATTCTCCTCGATAATCGGGGTCAGCTCCTGATTCCAATAGCAGCGTAGCTATTTCTGTTTGTCCACTTTCACATGCCAATCCAAGAGGTGTTTTGCCACAACTACAACAGTTCAAGTCACATCCAGTGGCAATCATTCTTTTGACAATTGAGTTGAAGCCTTTTTTACTCGCACAGTGTAGAGGGGCGAGAATGTCACTGTTGTATGACTGGCTAGGATCACACTTGTAGTCCAGCAGAATCTGTTAAGAATGAAGATTCAAATGTTTTGTGCTGTTTTGAAAGATTGTGTTAGAAACTACAGCTCAATGTTTGTGTTGCAAACACCATGTAAGTTTTTTCTTACTCTACTCGCTAAAGTGAAACCTCTATGGGAATTGTTTAATGTATTTGCTGGTTTTAAAACATAAAATTGATAAAAGGCACTAAATTTCGGGCTAAATTGCAACAACACTTGTGTATAACACTTCTTCTTTTTGACCAATATTTAAAAAACAACTTTTACCGCGCAATATTTATTTGGTAAGAGCAATTATCGCATTATGCTAATCAGCGCCGGAAAACTAGGACATCCTATTCATGCTGGTCCTTTGCTAGATCGTTTACAGAATAGTAGTAAAACAATATTCAAGTAATTTAACAATTAGTCGTATAATACTTATAGATCCTGCAGGAAAACCCAATGCAAAGGAAGCAGTTTGATGCCTTAAGATAATTTAGATCTTCGATGTTTTTTTAGCCATTTGAAAGAAAGCAGCCTAGCTTGTTCCTCATTACGCATTTCATAGAGTGGAAATCAAGAATGGGAGACATATTTGAAAAGTATTCACTAGGCATCAACATTTGTGGACCTACAGTAACATATAGACAAAGAATGTTAAATTGAACTAAATCTTGATAGAGGGACACTCTGCTAAAAATACAGCATAAGTGAGTAGATATATCTTGAGCCGTAACTCCACAAAAAAATTTCGACACCCTAGAAAAAAATTTCGATCTCTAGTCTAGAATAGGTCTGAAAAAATTTTGAGGACCCAAAGAAATTACTTTTAAACATCGGTTTCTAATACGAGATCGAGGTGTTCTATCCTCTAAACTCGATGGCCATGAAGACTCTAGTTTTTGTAGTGTTAGAGTTTTAACTTCAACATAAAAAAAGTTAAAAATAAGAATAGGATGATTTTAATTATTATTTGATCCAATGATGATAATGGTGTCTTAGCTTGGTTAAAAGCTTGCTCCAGTTTTTCTTTTTCAACTGACTAATAACATTCTCCTCTTCATTGTTATCGATATGACCTAGATGATTTTCAAAAATGAGTTCCATGTTTTTTTATTAGGATTATAGAACGTGACTACTTCACTGATATTGTCTCTAAATCGTTTTGTGATAGAATTTAACTGTTGGGTAATCACGATACAATTTAGACCACAGTGTCTAGCGCTAAAGCTAAATTGACCAACTCGCAGGCTCTTTTTTTAACAAATTCTCTGTTGGCACAGTCATCAAAGATAATCAGGCTCCTACTTCCTTTACAGGAATCCACGACCATTTTTAGGTAATTCTCAACATCACCTTGACTACATTCTAAAACGAAAATATTCTTATCTTCGTCATATCGCCATTCTCTATAAGTTTTAATCATCGATAAGTTGGACAGATTAAAAAAGTATTCACAAAAACTCCATTATAGCGTTGCCCAATCATATTTAATAGGAATTTTGTTCTTCCACAACACGTCATGCTCAAGATAATTATGTTAAAACACTCTTCAGAAATATTCCTGGAGCTTAGTTTATTTTGTTTACTTTTTAGGCTAATTTCTTTTTATATGGGCTTGGATCCTTTATCTTGTCTTTTTGTGATTCTGAACATTTATATTTAGGAGAATCCTCACTCGTGAGTTCATTAAGTTTCTTGAAAAAAGCATGCTTAGATACCAGTACTGCACCAGAACAGATCCCCATTATCAGTATCCAGGGGGTGACAAACCCTATTAAATTTTTTAAGTCATTTTTTAGCATATCATTTTCGAGTAGCTTTTCAGCTAGCTCTTGAGAACTGTCTAGGATCTCAAAGTAAAACAAAACATCGGCGAATTTTCTTATGAATAGCTGGACTAGAGCTAAATTTGTTTTCTTCAGGCGTTTTTGCTCTACCAGCTTTTTTAAGCAATCCAAAGTAGCCTTACAGGCCTTCTTAACATAGTTTGCAGAGACATTTAGCTCTTTTTTCTCCACCAAGGAAAGTAATTCTTCTCAAAGTAAAGTTAATTCAGTCTTAGAATCGGGCTCAAGATCATCACGCTTGTGATCATATTCCATTTATTTAAATATTCATTTTTCTAACTAGAAGAAGGATAACATTCTTAATAATGAACGGTAACGATTTTTTTTTTAAATTGAGGAAGCCATCGCTGATGACAAAAATCGAGCAGACCACATTAGTAGTTGTAGCTTTATTCTTAATTTCAAGTAAAAGACCATTTTGAATGTCTACTAATTTTTTCCCATACCCACCAAAATGCTTATCTCTGATGGTGCACAGATCCACCACTACTGCCAATTTTTCGTTATAAAAATTCTCGATAGTATTGTCAGATTCTCCTTTACAACTTTCGAGGAGCTTGACAAAACGATGTGCTTCTCGATAAAGATCTTCGTTCTTAATACCCTGGCTATAAAAGCAATTAGGAACCCCTTCGATCGTGATTTTAACCTCCTCGATATTAGGATAGGCAAACTTTTTTGAATCAGTAACGGTTTTTTCTCAAAATAGCACTGCCACAGCAGCCAGACTTTTCCAGAAAGATTAATAGTCTCGTTAATAATCATGGTATCCTTGTTCCATTCTTCTACTTTTAAACAAGTAACATGCTCATAACTTAGGCTTTCTCGAATTTCAAATTCCGAGATGGCTCTAGAGGCTAGATCTTGATTCTTGATGGTATCATATTCTAGCTCGATATTCTCTAGACTATAGCCTTCCGCACTCTGATTAGATTGAGTTACCATAGTTTTATTTGCTGAGGGAAAAGCAATTTTAATTTAAAATTTTGTCCCATAAAATAAGGTGCAATCACACCATGATCCTCTAAAATTTTTCCGATTTTTTTTTTGGCTTGGTCCCAAAAGTATTGTACATAAGCTTATTGGCTATTTTTTGAATAGATCCAGAAGTGGCTCCATCATCAGATTTACTAATTAATTTTATAAGACTTTCCTCACCAATCCCAAATCCGAGTATTCCTTTTCGCACGGGTTTTGGAAGCCAAAGATCCTTATAAATTTCGAGCTCGGAATGCTTATTATTATCGTAAACCGTTTCTCCTCCGATCGTGATCACCATCTTAACTATTAAAAGTTTTCCGAGATTATTTAGAAACCAACAGTGTGTCTTTGCATTTTTAAAGTGAAATTTTGGACAAACACTTCCAGGCACCAAACAATCGCTGGATCTTAGTTTAGGAATGTCGACATAAATTTCCTCTCCAGGATATGCCTTTTTAGGATTAAAGGTTACAACATGTTTGGTTCATTGTCCCTTAATATTACTCATTTTAAGTTTTCGAAATTCGGGTTCAATTTCTTTTTCGGTCCTCGTTTATTATAACAAGTCGTAAAAAATTTGTTTAACTTATTTTAAAATTATAACGATAAAAATTAAGAATGGTAAGAGACGAATTTCTCTTTTTCATTCTAGAAACTTTAAAAAAAAACTATGGTATCATCGGTGGTCTCCTTGAACTTTTTTGGTGCATCTAGTAAGTACCTTGGAGTCATGTTTACCTCGAAAGTGTCGCCTACATAGTAAGCGAAAGCACCTATTCCGAGGTTTCCCCCAATTCGTAGTAACAAGACACCTCCAGTTAAAAATTGTTAGTAACCAAGGGAAAAGAAATTATGATTCCAGAAATGAAATTATTTAAAAATTATTTGTTTTCTTTATTTCTAATTGCTAATTGTTTTTCATCTACGTTTGGTAAATAGTAGGTCCATAAAAAGGAAAAAAGAGAACTTATACTCGAGATAACAGTTAATTTTCTCTCTTTTATGTTATCTTCGATATTAGTCAAGTCGTCCACGATCATGTTCAGAAAACTAATTAGTTGATCTCGAGCGTCTTATGTTAGGTTATTATTTTCTCGTAATAATCTTTTTAAGTTTTTCAAGACTACATGACACTCGATTATAAGAGAGTGTGAAGTCACATTGTATAACATCAAAGAAACATTTATCTCTTTTACTCTTTTGTGCAGACCTCTCACTAAAATTATTGGATTGTAACAATTTAATTTAACTTTAATCGTGCTAGGTCCATAATTTTGTTTATCGATGATTGGTCTAAATAACTCATCTGTGATTTTTAATAAATGATCAATCTCTGAGTCACTCATTTATTTTTAAGCACTTATTAAAATTATCCCAAAAGTCGCGATTGTTAACAAGATAAAGTTTACGGTCTCTGTTATTTAGAGATCTTTCTTTGGTCTTAAGATTTCGGATTCTAGTATTTCGGGATCGAAGTTTTCAATTTTTTTTGTCTGCAGGTTTAAAAAACCTCCCAAACAATATATCAAAAAAGTAATTGAACGTAATCAAGCGCAGATGTAGCACCATTTTTAAGCATGTAAAGAAAAATTCTAACATTAATCCTCCTAGCTCCAGAGCTAGATTTTTATTCTTCAAAAACGTACCCCACACAATTTCAAAAATAATTTTTACGGACGTTACACAAGTTTTTAAAATATCTCCACCAAGTATAATCAAGTGTATAGGAAAAAGCAAAATAAAATTCATTCCTCGAGAAAACATTTCTCCTATTTTTCTTTAGAAATTTCTGAATCAGAATCATGCTCTCTACGGTCGTTTTTCTCATCAATTTATTTAATAAATGACATTCTATTTTAGTGAGGTGCAATTTATAGTGTTCATAGAAAGACCACAACAAATTATTTTTTTAATAAAGCCGATAAGAACCAGCACGGATTCTATTTTATATGCAAAAAACGCCACGATATTTTGGATTTTTTTCAATATCAACCAAATACAAAGCATCGACTTGGGTGGAAATAATAATTTAAGTTTTGATCTAGGATTTTATGATTTTTCTCAGCTTGAAAAACTTGCCGAGCATAAGATAGAACAAGAGAAAATAACCTTCTCCAACAAGTGTAAAATCACAAACAAGAGCTATGGCACCATAAATTTAAAACAAATTGGGCAATTATTACGTTTTGAAAAAGACACCAAAATAGCTTCCAATGCCGCCAAGACTTCTGCAAATGTTGTAACTTTTTTGTGATGTCGTAGATGAGGAGAAAAATATAAATTCCTACGGTGAGCCGAGCAAGATTATTTCCTCCCTTCCTATAAGAACTAATATAAGCTTAAATGGGGATGCAGAAAAACATCTCGACATTGGGTCAAGCATCTTTCTAAAGAAATGCACATGGAATCTCCTAGATTTTAAAATGAGTTCTAACTTGGGTGAGGGTTCAAGCCTTCCTCAAGTTTTATTAGAGTTTTATATAAAATAAAAATGGATTATTACTACCATTGGAAATACGATATCAAATATGGAGCGGATTTTGTTGAAAAAATTGATAGACTCTTGGTCAGAGGAGAATACAAAACGAGTTCTAAAAAAATATCTAAAAGCATATCTTACCCATTTTGATTTTAATTATCAGCTAAAAGAGGAGTGTAGCGGTCACGACAAAAAAAAGCTCTAAAACTCGTTCGAATCACAAATTATAATAAACATCACGGCTATCGCTACACCTTAGGAACCTCTGCTTTTAAATATAATATAAATAGGCAAAAACACTCTGAGGCTACAATAGAAAATCGCCAACATCGAGAATGGACCCCCAAAATTTGGAATTATTTGGTGTACAAAATTTAATCGTAGGTGTTATGAAGTCTGAGAACTTTTAAGATTTTAAAATCTATGTGAATGAGGAGGATTATTTCAACTCTGGTTTTAAGAAATTAGACACGGCTTGGAAAAACTTAAAAAATGAAAAAGATATCAGAAAAGTAGAGTTTGATTATTTACGTGATCCTTATTTTTACGAGCTTACTCGCTGTTTACGTCTTAAGTTATCTAGGAGGCATGAGCATTGAGCATATTACAAGGAAAACGAGCCCGGTGAGTCCACCTCAACCAAAAATCATAAGCTTCATTGCTAGTTATTTTTTTTATTATCACATGGCTCATTTTATACGTTATCCCAAGAAATGTAGACCCTATGCTACAAAAAAATGTCTTAGACCTTACCAATGTACTCGTGCTAGAATAGACTATTTAAGGCTAAGCATGACTCTACAAAAACCAAAAATTTTCGTTACGTGTTTCCAAAGCATAATAGGTCCTGAGGCATTTTAGGAATAAGTTATGAAAGCTTGATAAAGGTGAAAACGCCTTGGATCAAGATTAGAAACTATTCATCAAATCTAGCTTGGATGTGTTAACAACATTAGCACTAAATTTATTACAGCAGGCTGTGGAGTCTTATGTTTATAGTACTTTAGGAGCCCAAGCTAAAACTCGTTGCAGCATTGTCAATGAGGGAGCAAAAACTTCTCAAACCCTGGATGTCTTTCAAAGTTAGTTCAAGACACTATTATTCAAGACGATCTTACGAGGATGATTTCTAACATGAGGACTGCCATAAAAAACGCCAATGTCGTTTTAGATACGGTGATTAGACCAGGAATTATTTTGGTGCCTTCCGATATGATCATTACCAAAGATCCCATCCCTGGATTTAATAATATTTTAACGATAGCCAAAAGTAACATGAGATTTGGACTTGATAAGAATCTTAATAAGAAAAAACTCTCTCAGCCAACGAAAAAACTTATCAAAAAATTGTCCCAGCCTGGGAAAGAACTTGTCACAAAATTTTCCCAGGCTAGAAACGTGATCCTAGGGAGCTCGGATGTATCAAGCCTTTCCCAGCTAGGCCTCGCTCTAAGAATGTCCGAACCTATTTATAATCCTATTTTTGGAATACTCGGCCTTATTTTAGGTGTATTTTCTCTTTAAAAATAAATGGCTTCTGTTTCTAGCAGACATTTTTCTTGTGTAAAATCAGAAAGACTAGAAAATTGGATCGAGCATCCTTCTAGGCCTGGCGAGGTGATAAAAGAAATTGTTCGTAGAAGGGCTTGCAATTGTTTTACGAGTTTTGGGGAAAATGGCACTTAGCTTAGGCTAAATCTCGGGTTTAAGCTAGAAGGACAAACTATGAGCGATGTAAAAGAAATTACTGAAGAAGATCCTCAAACCCCACACATAAGACGAACACGTTCCGCTTAAAATGAGTTATTGTTTTCGACTTGAACAAAAAAAAAAATTGTGATGAGAATAAAAATATAAAAATATAATAAAGGCTAATAAGCAGTTATCAAGTGACATTAAGAGCTTAGAATCTACAAGTACTCAGCTAATATCAGACGTTCAGACGCTAAGTAGTACTTCTCAATTTTATACGAACATCTTAAGTAATATTATAACCGATATCAAGATAAATGATACTGATATAAAGATTAGTCTCAAAAAAATAGTGACTAATAAAAAATATCTGTTTTAAACAAAGGTAAAATAGATCAACTTAATGCTCAAAAAACTAGTTTTGCTTACAAACTTAGTTATCCTGGTCTATATAAAAAAGACCTGGTCATTATTTTTATCCCACCAGCTCAAGAGTTAGCCATTCTCCTAATCCGGAATTATCTACTTAAAAAATTTCGCCGACAGGAAGAAATTAACATTAGCTTAACACTTATTTGATGACGACACTCCCATCTGCTCCCGAATATTAAAATATGCTTAGTGTAGCTGCAATGTTTAAATAAAAAATGCGTTTTTATTTAGGAAAAATTGTCAGCAAATTCGATAAATCGTCGAAATTCACACCCCCGTATTGTCTTACTCGAGCACACGCGTAAGGCCAGCCGTGTTCCGAAAAAGTAACATCACGAAGTATTTCATGCGGAATAGCGCAAAATATGAAAGGGCTGTAGCGTGTGATTACCCATTACTTCACTGGTTTACTGTATGTTGAACGAGTTTTAATTAACTGAGCGCTGCATTGGATGGTGCATAAGTGCACGAATGACAGCAGAAGACTAAAGAAACCTATATAATTCATCTTACGCTGCCAGATGACGCAGGTCGTACGTTGCCTTCAGGCTATCAAGTCAGATATAGCACATCATAAGAAACGAGATAAACTAAATTACTGACAACGCACCAGGATCGTACAGGTACTCCCAGGTATATAAAAAAGAGATCATGATAGCACTACCATACAAGAGCATGGCATCCGTTACAGTCGCAAAATATGCGGCTTGGTTTAGAGCCATGGAAACGTACTTGCCAAAGTGCCTCGCAAGAGAGCGTATTGGTGGTAAAAAGGATTGGCAGAGATACTTTAGAAGTGTAGTAGACATTAGTGACTTTTCATTGAGTTGCACTATCTGTTGTTTTTGTGCCATTGTAGTTTCCAAATTGGTGATGAATATTCACTAAATGCTTCAGAAATTTCTTTTGTAAAACTCATATCGAGGTAGCCCTTTTGTATGTAAATAGTACAACTCCAAGGTAAATCGTAGAACTCATATTGAGCGAGGTAACTCTGTTGAATCGACACTGTCATGCAGCTGCCTGCTTCATATGACATTCGTGCTGGTAAAACTGAAAAGTAACCGTTTGAATTGGATATATGAAACTCAACAGGGAACAAGAGACTGAAACAGAGGCCATTGCTATGATGAAGACACAATTTGCTGTCAACACGGGCATAGTTAGCTCTTCCATGCCAAGCACCGTCAGTAGTTTGGACGAGAATTTCTGTTATTTTCATACAACGAGAAAGACATTTGGACTTCAAATGATAAAACGTGCTTCGTTCAGAATATAGATTTTTTTTGCTATCAAAAAACAAGATCTAGTTTTTACCTTTGACCAAAAGTGAGTAAAAGGGGAAATAAATTTTATTGGCAACACATCTGTGACGCAGGACCATGAAGCAGCTGTTTTACTTGTTTCCATGGAGGCTCAAAGTAGAATTGGGCCGTCTCAAGTAGTAATCAATGACATTCTGGACTGCCCCAATCCAGATCTCAGCGGCAAATATGGCTTTAAACTTCTCCTAATGTTTCCTGTCGAAAGAACATTCTCAGAAATGAGAAGATGTGCCACTGACAAAAGCCACTCTATTACAGATTCAGCGGAGTGACCAAAGAACAATCGAATGGGCCTTATTTTACACTACCTTTATATTTCACCACTAAGAAGACTTAATACCGACTAGTTTTTATGCAAAATGCATATACAAAAAGCACACAAACAGTCAGAAAAACAGGTAAGTGAGTTGAAGAACAGGAGACTAATGCATATGATGTATGGCTAGAGCGTATGCCTAGAAAATAGTGCACACCTCAACAACAAAAAGCAATCCAGAATCTCTGTCTATAAAGCAGTATGTCGCGGAATTTACGTTTGAAGAGCCTCCAGATTCCACTGTGCTGAGTGAAGAAGAACAAGACCTTCAGTCGATAGGAGGAACAAATAAGACTTTTTACAATGGAAGCGAAACTGTGTGTGTTAAAGATCCTGATGGACTGCTCATAATAGGCTCTCTGGAACATAATATGATTTCTAGCATGAAATGGGTGGAAGCTAAAGTATTCGTTCTAGATCCTTTTAATTTTGCAGTTCCAATTTATTCCGTTAGGTGTGTTGATGAAAGCAACAGTGTTTGTGCTGTGACTTGCTACAAATACTGCAATTATATCCTAGAACTTGCACGAGATGACCTTATTGTTACTCTTGATGCACTTCAATGTGCCAGTGAACTAATCACAGTTGAAGAAGCAGCTGAGAAGACATAAAACTTAGTTGACGGAACACATCCGTTGCCACACAAGAGCCAACACGATTTCCAAAGAGAAGAAAAAGATGCTTTTAAGACAATTTTCCCAGTTGTCATTAGATAACCATGACAAGCACTCATAAACACTCAGTGGGCTCCAGGAACAAGAAGAATATGGTAGTGATCAAGAGGAACTCGAGGTAAACAACTTTGGGAGAAAGATATCGAGTGATGATAGACATTTTGTGGGATATAGGGAGTAAGAACAATTTTCATTCCATCAAGGTAACACGAGGTAAACACCTTTCAGAGAGGAAGTAATTTTATTAGTCAGAAACAAGACATAAAAAAAACCAAAGTGTCTAAGGGATCATGGGAACAGGCAGCTAACTGAGAGAAGCTCAGTCAATCTAGTCGAGAATGAGAGTAGACCCAAGTTCAGACGGCATTGTGATTCTCAACCCAGGTAAAACCAGGTGGTAATGCAAACCCCGTGCCACATTTGCTACAATTTCTTCCAATGATATTTTAGTTACTGCTTAAACAGAGATTATTGAAAATCATCCGGGTAGGACAGATGAGAAAGTTAAGAAGACTAATGATCTATTTCACTGTCATAAGTTCTTTATGTTTTGTCTTTTTAGTACTTTATTACAACATGTTAGAGATATTTATTATTTTATATTCAATACTTAAACTAGTGTCATAACAGATTTCGTCTATGGTGCAAGGAAGATTAAAAAGTACGCCTAGTTTTTAAGCAAGAATCTTATAAATCCAGCAGCCTTTAGTTTTTGTTGTTCTGCAGCTGAACGAAGAGTAGGTGCATTAGAAAGACGATATCAGATTCATAATGATGATAAACAAATATATTATGAGATCATGGACAGCATCGCTGCTATGCTTGACGAACAATTCAGTGATACTGGAGGATTCCCATTTTTTAATATACTTAATTCAAAATTTTCAGCCAGTTGAAAAATGCTGTCGTGCCTAAAACATCCAATATGCCAAAAAATATCGTCCTCATTTTGACATTCCTATGTGTGAGAGCCCACCTTAGTTGGGTATATCAGGACAACGATGTATTAAGAAAACCACCTGCAGCTTTTGGAGTACTTTATGTTATCAAAATCCAGCACAGTTTTTCACAGTTTGTAAAATTACTTAAATGAACGCTTTTATGGCTGTTGAGCGATGCTTCACCAGACAGGTCTTTTTTTGTGCTTAGGCAGATTTAACTCTGATTTCAGAAACTTTATGGGAAACAGTACTTTTTCTTTTTATGTGGAGTATCTGTCTACAAGAAGATCTTGAGAAAAGAAAGAAAAAAAACGTTCCATCAGTGTCACCTTGAGATTTTCATTCAATAATCTAGAGTGCTCAATTTCAAGTAAAGGTGAATTACCTGATCTATGTGTCAAAAGATTTTATGACTTGAATTGTTTGAATTCTTTATCAAAACTCATTAGGTAAAAATTTTCAGGTATTCTTAGTTCACAATTTAACTTAGATGCTAATAGTATTCGTAAAAGTTTATCCCAAAGAACATTCGAGTTTTCAAATGCATAGAACCTCCTGCGATAGCTCAATGCGAAGCTTGCATGATGCACAGTGTTTCGTTTTCAATTCTGCATGCCCAAGGATTTGAAACCCACATTAATAATTAATCTGACCCTTCTGCCAGTCACTGAACTCGCATGTACTTGTTTCTGGTCGCATTGTTTTCTAATAAAAATCATTAAAACTACTATCTGGCATGGCCTAACTTCACAATGTTCTTGTTTGTTGTGGCACCATAAGTTTGCAACAATTCATGTATATTACTGGCATGTTCTACCTTTTCCCATTTTGTCATTTTGGTAGAGTGAGAGAGGGGGAAGCTTTTGATGTCTACCAATGATGTCATGAAAAGTTAAGCAAATATAACCACATGAAATATCCCAAATAGTCACGCATTTCTAACCAAACCCCTGTTATCAAGGAGCGGAGGCGAGCAGTTCAATAGATTGGGAGGAGGAATAGGTGGGCAAAAGGGTTGGAAGTCGACAGGGATAGCAAGAGAGATCGAGCAATTTCATGTTCATGAATTGTGCGATATGTCACGTATTTCCAATCAAACGTTTCTCTTGGTGGTGTGCAGGTGAGCGCCTGGTAGGTAAAATAGACTCCCTGGCAGGCTTTTATTCTTCAGGCTGTCCATGTCGGTTTCATACTCGTACATCATGCCCTGTATTTCACATGGTTTTTTCGTACATCAAACAGTATTTGTGCTTCCTAGGCATGCTGGTAGGCCTTAACAATAGGGAAAACAGTTACTTCATTTTGAGATTTAAATGAATTTTCATCAGTCTTGCCACACAGATTCCCAAAAAAGTTCACTTTCAGATATTCCAAGACACCCGACATTGATGTGTAAATCTGCATTAATGGGAGTCTGAGAAGGCTGTATCAGACAATTTGAAGCCTATAAATGTGCCATAGACGTATCTCCTTGATCGCAGACAGAGCTGATAGCCCAAATCTTTATTAGGTTCAGAATGCCACTTGAAAAACTGTTGTTTCAGTTATTTCCGAGTTAGTGGAATTTGCCAAACCATTTTTCATGTCCACTGATGCTCAGCTCACTGTAGGAACACAAAGTGCACAGCATCCATGCACTGCCCGAGGGTTGACCGTGGGCTGTTGCAGCTCTCATTGCCGTTGGCTTACTGCTCGTGATTCATGCAATACTTTTACGCACTCAAAACTTCTCGTATATGGGTAATTATATGAGATGTTGAGATTTTTATAAACCCACATCCTTGTATCCACAAGCTTTATTCCTGCATGCTGTTCCCAACACTTGTGGGAGTCCTGGGGCATAGCATGACCAGTTTATCTAAGGAAACCTAACGAGTGAGTTTTTCCAACAAAGACGTGGGGCTTCGGCAAGGTTTAAGTGGTATCAGCTTAATAAATTGGTAATACAACTACACGCTGTATAATATAAAAAGACGATCAACTTCAAGACTAATGCCAATTGATATCCCAGGTACCTAGTTGAAAGTTGTAACACCATATATGTTTCCTCAACCATTATAGCCAGGCTTGTCAAATATAAAGATTAAAAGCAAACATGATTCTGCACCTCTTTTGACATTCTATATGGTTTTTATTGTACATTTGTACGTTTACCATGCTAAACGGAATTTATATGTTAAAGTCTAGTTTACGCATTTAATGTAACATTGCGAACATATTATTTAAATGTAAAAGAAGTGGGAGTGTCATTGTACCATTTTTTGACGTTTATTAATTACTTTTGCACCCATATGAATATATATAATTAGTTAGCTGTAAATGTATAAAGGCATGTCCTCTTTATCTTTACACTGTTACTTTTTGTACGACAATGTTTGCCCACGCTAGCAATTTAGCGGACGCTGGAGTTGTTTACTTACGAACAATCACAGACAGTGAAATTGTAGTTCAACTTGTCGCCGCCGAGACACGTGTCGCACCAGTTGATAAGCACAGTATCCCGAGACTAGAACTATTATCAGCCACCATCTTGGCAAGACTACTGAACACGGTCAACGACGCTTTAAAACCCAATGTTAACATAGATAAAGTTTACTGTTGGTTGGATTCCTTAACAGCATTATATTGGATTAGTCAAGAGGATAAAGAATGGAAACCATTCGTGCAAAAACTGCGTCTCAGAGATAAGGAAGCTTGTTCCTGTGCCATCATGATTACATTGCCCATCCGAGGAGAACATGGCAGATGTAGCATCCAGAGGAACTTTAGCCTCACAATTAGGTGAGAACGACAATTGGTGGGATGGTCCTATATGGTTGCAATCATTGCTGAGTGTGTGGCCATGTCAGAAAACACCGACTGGTCCAACCTCTGAAGCCAACCACGAAATAAGGGCGTCCTACAGTACGATTGCAACGATCAGACACAACAGAAGTTATGCTAAGTGAGATTCGAGAAGTCATGTATGATGTAAGCAAGATCATCAAGGCTGAGAATTTTAGTGATATTCATCGGCTGCTTCAAGTCACAGCTTACGTCTCAAGATTCCTACTCATCATTCAGAAATGCAAAAATGCTGCGACAAGTGGTGCTTTAACTACTGAAGAGGTGGAACAGGCAGAGCACATTTGGGCACGAGCTGCACAACATCAAGTTAGAAAAGGGCCAAGATTCGACCAGTGAAGGCACAGTTAGGACTTTACGAAGATAATGAAGGAATTATACGGTCTAGAGGACGTATTGGAAGGGTGCAGATTCCCCATACTACGGAGTTTCCAGCTTTTATCCCTAGTGATTATCATTTAACCACCTTGGTCATTAATGATTGTCATAACAGAGTTGGTCACAATGGCATAAAGGAGACTTTAGCTGAATTGAGGTCACGTTTTTGCGGGGTCCAGGGACGGTAAGTCGTGAGGAAAGACATCTTCCGTTGTGTGACCTGCCTTCGCTTCGAGGGAAGACCATACCCCAGCTTGACTCCAGCTCCACTCCCGACTTTTAGAGTGGCAGACGACCCTGTGCTCACAAGTACAGGTGTAGATTTCAGGTCCTCTGTTTATTCGGTCAGATATCAAACAGAAAGCTAGAGACAATTTAATTTACCTGGCATTGTTCACTTGTGCAAGCTCAAGAGCTGTCCATTTAGACTTGGGTCCTGATTTATCAACTGCTTCATTCATTCGATGCTTTCGTAGATTCACCAGCCGGCGTGGCATACCGAGAAGGATTATTAGTGACAATGCTAAGTCGTTTAAAGCAGCGGCAATGAAATTGTCTCGTTTATTTGACTTAACTGAAGTTCAGAGTTTTCTAATGCAGGAGAGAGTTTCTTGGAGCTTTAATCTTGAACAGGCCCCATGGTGGGGCGGACTCTTTGTGAAAATGATCAAGTGCACGAAACGATGTCTCAAGAAAGTCCTAAGAAGAGCAATGTTATCATATGACGAATTACAGACATTAATTATAGAGATCGAAGCAATTCTTAATTCACGTCCTTTAACTTATCTTGATGCTGGAGAAACAGAAAAGCCGCTTACACCTTCTCATTTGCTTAGGGGTCGAAGAGTGTTGTCACTTCCCGAGCCGATCAAGTGCAAGGAAGTAAAATAATCAACTCACAGTACGTTAACCAGAAGGCAGCGTTATCTCACGAACACGATCACACAGTTTTGGCGTAGATGGCAGACCGAGTACCCCTTGGGTCTAAGAGAACACCATAATCTTTCTACCAGTAAAACCTCTATGTCTTCTGTAGAATTAGGAGATATTGTGATTGTACATCCTGAGAATATGTTACCAAAGGCGAAATGGAAATTAGGCAGAGTCGAACAGCTGATAAATTGTGGGGATGGCAAAGTGAGAGGTGCAGTAGTTAGAATCAGCAACTCAAATACATCGTCAACGTGCCTAAGACGTCCAACTCAAACGTTAATTCCTTTGGAAGTTCGACATATAGAAGAAACGTCTGCTCAACCTGAAATTGTTGAAGAGAAGAGTAAACCGGATATTTTACGTAGATCAACGAGGACAGCAGCTATCGTTGGTAACTATCGACGACAGTTAGTTGATCAGTGCTAGGATCAGGACTAAGTTAGTCATTATAATATCAGTCTGCACTGATCAAGGGGAGAGTGTAAGGGATTTTGAGATTATGCAACATTCTTACTCATCTATCGTAGCTGCCATATAAGGCATGGAAATGCATAATTGTTTTTTGTTGTAGTTTACAGTTGTGCAAAGTGAAAGTAAAGCGAAGTTATAGAATCAAATTTCTTGTAGTTTATTCGGAAATTGAGCCCCAGCGCCAGGGGATAGTCTCTTACAACCTCTTCCTCAAGCATTCTGTGTGTTGCAGTTGCTCCAAATCCACCACTCATAATCCTATATAACCCTCGAGTAAATTTATTTCTCTCTGAGCCACCAACCCAACTCGGCAGATCACACGCGCGTATGGAGTGCGCCTTTTTAGCTGTTGGGACATTTTGGCTGCAACTCTAAAAAACACTCGTTTTTGTTTTCACAGAGTCGTTGGTTCATCTATGTGTACTTCAGTACTTTAGTTAGTTGTATGTACTAGGCATACAAACCATGTATGTGCTTGATGATGTTGTCCATATCCTTGTAGCGCCGAGTAGTGTGATCCTCTATGTACTCCATGAGAGGTATGATAGCCTTGGTAAACCTTTGGTCCCTGTTAAACTTGGTAGAGCAGTAGTATCTTAAGAGTAATAATTGGAAACAGAAATCTGGTGTAGTACAAAAACGAATCATTATCAACGCGAGCTGTCACTCTCTCTTGAAGGAATTCTTAACTGTTTCTTTATGTTGATCATTGAGCTTCATAACTTCCTCGCCGTTGTTAAAAGTCGGATTGAGTTTATCTATCCAGTCCTATAACCATAGAGCACATTATTTTTTCAAGCGAGTAATGCTACCTAAATTAATTGGTGTCTCTTAAGTTTCTGAAAAGCAATGGCGTACTGAAATGCTGCGTTTTGAGTCAGACCTTTATACTTAGAATGCTTTATGACCAGCGCGTAGGCTTGTAGGTTCCCTGAGACTTTCTGGCCCGTAAAAATGGTTCAGCACTAACGTACTGCTAGCGAGCGATAGTGAGAGTTGGCAACAGCCTGTGGTATACCCGTGGACATTGCATAGGCGGTGTACAGACGGTGTGCGGACAACGTGGGGCTAATGAGTGGATATCAAAACCAGTTGGTCAAATTCATGGAAACCGGAAATATAAAAAAAAACCAGTTTGGTAAGTTGCGTTGTGAGCCCAATGAAAAGTTAGGCTGTCAGTTTATTTTGAAATTTTAAAATTTCCTGGCTAGATTTGCTATAGAAGGACCAGTCAATCCTATCTAAATATCCTTATACCCCTCAAAATGATTTCTTGAACAACGGCTCGGCTGCCAAGATATATTTATAATTAAATATTGTGAGTTAAACTATTGAGACTCTAGAAAATCTTGAGTTTAGGATTCAGTATTTCCCAGTTTGATGGAAATATATAACACGATCCTAAAATATACATAGGCAACAATGTATCACGCCAAGCAGACCTTAGCCAGAGAGCATTAATATCCGATACTATAAGACAAGGGCCAAAGATTATTTAAAACAGTGTGTTTTACACAGCTTTTGTTCTCCATTGTTCACATGCTAAAATGATGTTTGAATGCAGAAAACAAGAATTCGAATAGCTCAGGATACACAGGAAAAAAGAAAGGTCAATGCATTAGCTCAAAAAGCAACTCCAACTCAGATCCAGGTTCAACTGAATGCTCTCCCTCACAGTTTGCTACAGGCTTTTGATACTCCAGATAACAACAACGATACGTTTTTAATTCTTCTTAAGTCATAAAAAAGCATGTTGCATGACAAAGGGACTAGGGCTAACTAGCAGCGAAATGTATTTCGGGGTAAATTTAAATAATGGCAGCAATAAAGGAAGAACTACGTCTTCAAAAACCCTTTGGCGAGCGCGCAACTAAATATCGTTTGAATTCGAACGATGACTTTCAATGTTAAATAGCAAGGGCTGATCTAGGGGTAGTCAAACCGATCATGCCACTAAGGTAAAAAATTCAAATACAAAATATTCAATTCAAAGCAGCCCAATTTTCAAATTTCATCCAGCAGCATTACATAACGATTTTGTAGTCCAGTTATCAACTTTCATACAGCAGAAAGGCCTTCGGTACTCCTGCACGCAGAAAAACGGTGTTTAGCGTGAGTTTTGCACGCTCTGCAGTCAGATTCCAGTCATCTGATTGGCAAATTCGCTTTTTGCACGCTCTGTGGGGGGTTCAGCGATCAAACGAGCATATGCAGGGCATCCGATTGGTTACTTAAAAAATATTCTGAGCTCTCATTGGCTGCATTCTCTTGATCGATCACACGCATATGTCTTTAATTCACAGAGAAATATCTTTGACCTTTCTGAATGCAGCTTTGACTACGAAGGTTCAAGTTCATTCAAGTAGCACAGAAAATTTTTAAAAAAGTGAACTGCTTTATTGTGGATTGTACTACAATGTCTGGTATAAATATTTACAAGACTGTACGCTCCGCGTTTGAAAGAAACGATCGGCTTTGTCTTGAGAGTATTCAAGCCAATCTCAGTAAACAAATCGATGCTTCACCGAAGATTTGCGTGGATGATTTGTTGCATGCCGTCAACAATGCAAGCTTCACACTGGAGAGAAATTTTTGTGCCGAATCATATGTGCCAAACTATGTTCGAAAAAGAACGAACCTGGTGTGTACTGCGCTAAGGTAAATACTATTTAACATGACTCGTATGAATTGAATTAAGCGTGCATTAAATTTGCATATCACTGCGGTTAAACAAACTCAGCAGACGTATATTTTAATACTTATTAAATATTAATGACATTAAGATTATGAAGAAAATGCTTTTGTCGTTTATTGTAGACTCACAATTTGTTAATCTATTGTTGTAATCCAGCAAGACAAAATATTGCTATAATAATATTAGTGTAAATATCTACCAACGTGTCTTCGTGTTATCTTGTTTATCATCGATTTGATGCAACTGGGAATTGCTTGAACAGTTCAGTGCTTTGGTGTTGGTAGGCGACAACAATTCAGTTCAAGCATTGAGAGTCTTGATCTCACTAGAGCTTTTATCAATGCCAATTTTTATTCGCAACACCCCTGTTTTTCATCTGCTGTAGAGGAGCATGCTGAGTACTTCAGCAAAAGTATTAATAATCTCTGACCAATGTCTGTTTCTAAAGAGTGCTTGGACACAGGTTATACAGAAGATGACTTGGTTAAGCAAGAGGCTGTTTTAAGTTGTAACGATAAGAAGTGGTCATCAGTTCTGTGCATTTTGGCTATCTCTTCTGTTTTAAGTAGAAACATTTTCACTTATTACCCTGATTGTGGAGATCAGAGGTATAAATTGTTTTTTCATTGCATGATTCTCCCACGCTTAACTGCAAAGGGAGGTCTGGATGACCTTCATATTTTGTTTTGTCGTGAAGGCACTGTAACAGCTGGGGAAACCTTCCAGCCAAATCATTTTGTTCCACTTCTCCTTCATACTCATCTGCAGAAAAGAAAATCTACAACTGCTTCATCCCAGGTAAAGAGGAAAAAACTTTGTCCAGTTCTACAAAAGAAAGCCTCATCTGCTACTAATAGTATTACTAAGTTTTTTAGCATGGCAGAAAAATCTAATGTAAACCCATCATCTCATAAGGTTCATAACGAGTCATTTTCTACTACTGCAGCTCTTAAAGATAATAATAGTAAATTAGAGGATTTAGATCAAGTCAGTAAGTCTAGCCTTTCATCTGAAACCATGTTGCAAACTGGAAAGGCATCTATTGGAGAGAATGTAAAACCAATTGTTACTAATTTTGATGTTGCAACATACAGAAATAAAGTCAAGGGTATGAATTCATCACAAATTTGTAGTCTTATTACCAACGTTTTTAAACCAGACAAAACATATTCTTTTCCTAAGACTGATGGCAGAAGCTTCCGTTACAATTGGCTAGAATTATACTCCTGGCTTTGTTATTCACCCTCTGATGATGGTGCATTTTGTTTGTCTTGTGTTCTTTTTGGTAATCACTTTCCAGGTAAAGCTAAAAAACTTCAAAATTTGTTTTCTTTTCCTCTTAGACGTTGGAGTGGTGCTTCATATACTTTAAAAAATCATGCTGGGCATGGTACAGGAGGGAAAATGGGCCTGCATGCTTGTACTTTTCCCCTGCTAACTTCTTTACTTTCACAAATGTCAGGAGCAGCACAACCAATAGAGATTATTTTGGACACTAACCTTAAAAAGGAAATCGAGGAAAATAAAAAAAACTTGCCCCAATTGTAGATACAGTTGTCTTTTGTGGCCGTTTGTAGGTTTACCATTGCGTGGTCATCGTGACGACGCAAAGTACCATCCAGAGGTTGGTAGCTACTCGACTGAGGAAATTGGTAATTTTGTAGAATCTATCAATTTTAGAGCCCGAGCAGGAGGTAAAGTTTTAGAGGACCATTTAAAAACTTGTGGTCAAAACAGTAGTGATATTTCAAAGACCAGCCAAAATAAAATAATTATGTGTTGTGGTCAAGTGATCAGTAAACAGATTATTAAAGATGTAAAGGCCAGTAACTTTTTTTCTGTCATTGGAGATGAAGCTGCAGACTCTTCTCATAGAGAGCATATGTCTATTGTTTTGCGTTTTGTAGATCTTGAAATGAACATTCGAGAAGAATTCTTAGCGTTTCTCCAGTGTAGGTGGGGTTTGAGTGGTAAACAACTTGCCAAGTTGATCCTAAATGCCATGAAAGATCTAACTTCATCGACTAACGATTGTCGAGGACAAGGGTACGATGGTACAGGTGCTGTAGCAGGGCACATTAATGGTTTGTCCGCGCATATTTTAGAATTGAATAGGACACCTCTTTTTACCCATTGTTATAGTCATAGACTTAGTTTAGCTGTTTGCGATTCTTTAGCTGTAGTTCAAGTTAACACCATGACGAAACTTGTTAAAGATGTTTCTAATTTTATTAATGTTTCTCAGGCACGCAATATGCCTTTTGAAGAAACTGTCTGCAATTCTGCTGAGAGAGAGTCCCAGAAAAAAAGGCTGGTGGACGTTTGTCGAACTAGATGGTTTGAACAAATTGCGGGTTTAGACACTTTTATTGAGCTTTTTGTCCCGTTGTTTGATACACTGAAGGAAATGAAAGACAATGTGCAGGGGAAGTATAGACCCCATCTTGTTACTGACGCCACTTTATATTTTGATTGTACAGCAAAGTTTGAATTTATTGTAGCTTTAGTTATTTCTCACAACATTCTCCATCACCTTCTTCCTGTCACCTTATTATTACAGAGAAAGAGTATTGACATTATGGATGGCATTCATTAGATCAGTACTATGAAAAATGATTTTATGAATTTCAGGAATTCTATTGATTTTTATCATGATACCTGATATGCAGAGGCATTAGTCTAGCTGAAAAGTTGGCGTGGAGGAGAGTAAACTTCGGACTGTGGTGAAGCAAACAACTAGATCAAATCCTCCTTATAAGACCGCTTCAAAATATTATAAACGTACACTAACCATCGCATTAGTTGATCATATCAACCGTGCTTTACAGCAGAGCTTTGACATTGATAGTGTCAATATTTACAGGGGACTAAGTGTGGTCCCAGCAAAGATGATCTCTCTTAAAGAAAAAGGGATAAACTGGCAGGATGAGCTCAAGAATGTTGCGAATTTTTATGCTGATGACTTGCCTTACCCTTTAGCTCTAGATGCCGAGATGTCATTGTGGACAACATACTGGAATACGTACCAAGGAGCACTGCCTGCCAATATAGCCACTACTTTAAAATCTGTTAGCTTTGATGGTTTTGAAAATATTAAAGTTATTCTTCGTATTTTAGGCACTCTACCTATCACTTCCTGTGAATGTGAACGGACCATCTCGGCGCTTAGAAGGCTTAAAGATCACCAACGCAGTACTATGGTTGAAGAGCGTTTGACTGGTCTGGCTTTAATGAAGATTCATAGAGAAATTGTTCCTGAAGTTGAAAAAGTGATAGATAAGTTTGCAATTGAAAACACCAGGTTAAAATTTTAATAAAGTCTTCGTTTTGTATAACTCCTTGTCTTTGCCAACATTTCTAGTAAACCTTCGCTGTACATTTAAAGTCCAAACGTAGATACAGTTTTGAAAAGAAGTGTCAATCAATTGTCTTGTCATCGCGAAATTGAGTGTATGAAGTTTTTGCAATAAAACAATCATTTTTTATTAATCACTACGATTTCATATTTTCATTACGAAACACGATAAACTCTTTTGCTATATACTGTAACTTTGATACTATAATTTTAAATATTGACAGCCGCTGTTGTATAAGTAATAAACTCAAATTAATAAAATAGTATCAGTCTATCACAGGGTTTAGGCTGATACTTGATGATGATAATGATGATGATATTTAAATATCCATCTTCGGTTTAAAAATACAACGGATTTACAACAGTTATATACAATTAAGGCTATTAATTATAGTTATATACAATTAAGGAATAGAAAGTCTAGCTACTAAAAGAATAAAAGTTCATAAATAGCTTAGGTTCCATATTTTCCGTGCCACCTGGGGGATAAAACTACGGTGGTCCATTAGGGACACGCTTGTTCCATAGAAGTCTACAGCTTTTCCGCAGAACTGTTCAGCTATTCCATATAAAAACATATAGATTTTCCGTATGACGTGTTTCCGTACTAAGTAACTGATTATTCCGTAGAAATGTGTTGCTTTTCCGTAGAATATGGCAAGCACGGTTTCCGTAGAAAATTATAGCTCTTCCGTAGAAAACTGTAGCTCTTTCGTAGAAAACTGTAGCCCTTCCGTAGAAAATTGAAAACAATGCGCGCGCAGGATGCTCAATGGTGTGTCTTACATGAAGTCTTCGAAAGAAAGAGGTGAGCAATAATTCAATATGGTGGCAACTTGCCGGCAATGCCGTGTTGAGATTCATGTTTATTCCAACTTTTGTCATCGTTGTAACGTGTGACGTGCGTAGTTCATTGCGCAAGTAGTAAAATGACACTCGTAAAATAACTAATCTGATTTAGATCGTACCATGTATTTGTACAGTGCTAGGTTTACTGGCTCATCAATAGTAGCATTATGGTGGCCGAGAATTGCCATAGCAAATTTTACATTTTTTTTTTCGTTTTTAAACTAAAAGTAATATTATATCAAATGAAAACGATATTATATTTAATATGAATTTGAATCAAAAAGAAAAGTCAGTTAAAATAAAAGTAAACTTAATACAAATCAAAATGAAATAAAAGTAAAAACGAAATGTCATATCAAAATCAAATCAAAATAAAAACATCCACGGCCGAGAATTGCCATAGCACAGAATGCTTTGCGGCGTAAGACGTGAACACTTCATGTAAGCCTTGATTAAAGTCGGACATAACATCGCGGATGGCGCGTTGTCAATGGCGCGTATAAGAAATGATAGTTGGAAAGATGATTTGCCACTTAAAGATGCTTTAAATAGTCACATAAGGAATGGTCTTAGTCGGACAGAGATTCTTGATTACATACAAAGAGATTTTAGCCATTATGCCTGGAGTTTTAGGACGTTGGACCGGCGATTACGGCACTTTAATTTAAGTTTTGTTGACCGTGATGTTCCAGTTGAGGCGGTGCGAGATGCCGTTCAGAAAGAAT